>JAJHUR010133823.1:27116-57897 GCA_027495735.1 Lutjanus campechanus
ACTGAAAAGGAAGCGTCTCTGAAGTGGCACTTATTGGAGCTGTCATTTAATCAGCTCATCCTATTTTTAGTTCCCGCAGCGTGCCTGCCATCTCTTTCTCATGTTGAACAGGTGTTGTATGACAACCTGTGTCAATTTTCTATCCTTGATTTAAAAGCTCCTCAGCTACACGGTGTCGCTGCTCATTAAAACTTGTTTTATGTTTAGTTTACAAATGTTTTGTGTATTTAAACATATTTAATGAAAGTATATTTGAGTAAAATGTGAATAGATTTAAATTAAGTTGTGTAATTCAGGTTTTTGTCACACACAGGTGATGTTTGTGCGGCTGAAGTATCTGCAGATCCAACAGGAGGGGAGCAGGATGTGTCTACTGAAGCAGAAACACAGGTACAAACTTTCACTTCATATATATATAAAAGTTTTACGCTTGCTTGAAATGTTTTTTGAAAAAGAGTTAAGGCACTTAATGTGAGATGGAAACACATCTTCCGAATAAGTTCTGACACAGCAGACATTTAAAACATTTAATTTAAATTCACATGACTGATCAGCTGTTTCTGCACCGAGAGAAGAAGACGGCATTAAAGAATAATTACAGAAAAAAATCTGTTTTTCTCTCATAGAAGGGGGACAGGCTTTCTTCTTCTTCTTCCTCTGCTTCTTCTTCTTCTTCTTCCTCTGCTTCTTCTTCTTCCTCTGCTTCTTCTTCTGCTGCTTCTTCTTCTTCTTCTTCTTCTTCTGCTTCTTCTTCTTCTTCCTCCTCTGCTTCTTCTTCTGCTGCTTCTTCTTCTGCTTCTTCTTCTTCCTCTGCTTCTTCTTCTGCTGCTTCTTCTTCTTCTTCTTCTTCTTCCTCTGCTTCTTCTTCTTCTTCTTCTTCTTCTTCTTCTTCTTCTCCTTCGAGTTTTATGGACTGTTTTTGTCTCCGGTTCATGGTCTACAGCTTTGCTTAACATAGGCTATACTAGTTTATTCACTACAAACCAGTTGATGGAATTGCTGACATTGTATTCTGTTTCACTTATTTTATTCTATCTATTTATTAATTTTGACCTATTTATTTATTTTTAATTTCTTGATTGTTTCCCCTTTAACATTTCCCCTTTTATTTTTGGTTTTACCCATTTCAGTACATATTTATCTTCTATTTTGAGTTTTTATTCTGCCTCTAGTGTTTCCTCACTTATGATTGTGTTTCCTCAGTTCCTGTTTTTGATGAGTGCTGTTTCTTATTTTAGTATTTTATTTGATTAAAACAAGCCAAAAAAACAAGTCGTTGTTTTGGGCGTATGGGATGGGATTGGTTTTTATTCTATTGTATGAAGCACTGTATGAAAAGTGCTACATAATGTCTGACGGATTAATTGATTGAATGATTTTACAAGTATTTTTTGTGATCAGCTGCAGACCAGCCCAGATAAGCCTCCTCCAGTGAAGACTGTTGGCCCACTGACTGATGCAGATGTTATCAAGTTGCGTCCGTGTGAAAAGAAACAGGTATATCTCAACCAACTGTGTTTCCCCCAAAATAATATTTTCTTAAAGTTGTTTGGTGACTAATTAATTTTAAATAACACAAGGTATATTATGTAAACCATTTTCTGGCAAAATAAATATATAAAATAATTTAAAAAAGCATAAGGTTTCATAACCAGTTAAAAACTCCTTGTAGTAGCTTTAAGAGGACATTTGCACAAATTAAATCTCTGCTCTACTATTGTGGGTTAATGTCTAAAGGGATATTTTCTTTTTCTCTGTGTTCAAGGTGGACTTTAAAGACAAGCTCTACCTCGCTCCTCTAACCACCGTGAGTATTACCTGACTGAAGTGAATGCTGAAGTAATATGTCAATAATATACTAAATTATATAAAATGCTGACACATAAATAAGGTTTTTAATTGATGAAATCACAGTGTTTCCATCAACATAACATTTCCATATATGTCAATTTTGCAAAAACCAATACTTGCTTCTGAAGCTGGGCTTCTGACGAAACTGCTTGGTAATTCGCTCCAAACTAGTTGATGGAAATGCTCCTAACTTGCAAAAGTTTGCTTCGAATATGCCTGACAGTTAGATGGAAAGACGGCTAATGATTCCTTCTGTTTCCTCAGTGTGGAAATCTGCCTTTCCGTCGTGTCTGCAAGCGCTTTGGAGCCGACATCACCTGTGGGGAGATGGCCATGTGCACAAACCTGCTGCAGGGGCAGCAGTCAGAGTGGGCGCTCCTGAAGCGGCACGAAAGTGAAGACATTTTTGGCGTCCAGGTTTGTATTGTTGTCATAAACACAGTGTTTATTTTTGTGTGAGAGAAGATTTCCTCCGTTCTGAAGTCCACGGTTGTGTCTCCAGGTGGAGGGCTGCTTCCCCGACACCATGACGAGGTGTGCAGAGCTCATCAACAACAACACTGAAGTTGACTTTGTGGACATCAACTCTGGATGTCCCATCGATCTCGTCTACAAGAAGGTAAACTCCCTCCGAAACCGAGTAATCCCAAAATCAACATCGTCACATTTTTACCGAAAATAAAAGCTTCAAAATAATCTTCTAGGACTCTTTGGTGACATCACAGACAATAAATCTGTTTTTCTACAGCGGCTGAGACAGAATCAACACAGAAAAAAATGGAGTTTTACAGTCAGACAGACTTGTGTTTTATGATCGACTGTGTAAAGTACAGACGCTGGTATTTTGCAGGAATTATTGACGCTTTCTGACAGATGGTGTTTGTTTGCTTTCCTTCATCAGGGTGGAGGTTGTGGCTTGATGACACGCACCAGGAAGTTTGAACAGATAATCAAGGGAATGAACTATGTAAGTGTGGATCTTGTTACCTGATGTAAAGCATTACAGCTGTTGTTTTTTTCCATGTGCTGGCTTCTTTGGGCTAGAAATACATGAAGAATGTAAAACTGTAACACGAAAACAGTCTCCTTATTTGGCTTGGATTACATGTACAGTGACTGTCAAGGCTGAATGAAAACATGACTCTTTCTGCCTGAAGGTCCTTGATGTCCCTTTGACAGTCAAGATCCGCACTGGCGTCCAGGAGAAGAGCAGCGTAGCCCACAAACTCATCCCTGAGATGAAGAAATGGGGAGTCTCAATGGTCACGGTGAGTGTTGTGGTTGAAGAAACAGTAATAAATGTGAAAAATGACCTTGATTTTATGTTAAAGGTCATTCCCATCTTGCATTTTGTTTCCATGTCCTCGTCATATCATGATGTTTTATCTATGAGATGTTTTCAGGTGCCTTTTTTTATCAGCGACACACAATCTGTTTTCCTCTTTTTTTCCGTGTCATCGTTCTTAAATAAATGAGATGTGATGTAAGTATTTAAATGTGATGACGCACCGCTGATGCTGTTGTTTTCTTTCTTACAGTTGCATGGCCGATCCCGAGAGCAGCGCTACACTAAGTTAGCTGACTGGGACTACATCAATACCTGCTCTAAGCTGGCCAGTCCCGTCCCACTTTTTGGTATGTGGATGTGCAAAGATCGCAGCTGCAAATAGTGCAGGACAGGGCAAGAAGTTGGACAGATTCCATGAAAATAACCTCCTTTAATATGGAAGAAAATTTCCTTTTATACAATTTAGAAATCTCAGGGTTGTGAAATCATGCACAGGTTGCTGGTGAACAGGTGAACAAAGATGACCTGTGTTTTTTGTCCCAGGTAATGGAGACATTCTGTCTTATGAGGACGCCATGAAGGCAAGAGAGACTGGAGTTTCTGGTATTATGATTGCAAGGTTGGTGCCACTTAAATGATTAAACACAGTATAGACAAAATATTTAATATATGTAGATGTCGAGTTATTGCACAGTCTACCCTTAACCTTCAGGACACCTTAAGAAAAGAGAGAGCATGTCTTATGTCTGTCATGTATTCTCAGAAATTTTGCCACTATTCAGCTCCCACACATTTTTGACTGGTGTGACTGCGGTTCAGCCATGAATCTTAACTCTTTTTAACTTTTATTTATTTAAAAGTCATACATACGTTTAGCAAACTGGGAATCGATTTCTGCCCTTAAGCTGTGTGATTTCTGCCCCCCTCCTTGTAGTTTCCATGTATAATTATTATTAGGTTATTTTCTGTTACTGTGAAGCCAAAATCACACCAACGTCTTACTCGAATTCCCGCAAAATTTGGCACAAATATGCATTTGGACGCAAGGATGAAAAGATAAGATCTTGCTGGTCAGTGGTCAAGGTCACGGTGACCTCATGAAGCAGGTTTTTGGCCACAACTCAAGAATTCATCAGATAACCAGAAGAGTGCACCCAGACGAAGTACATATCTCCACCAGGCAACTCTACAAAAAATATTTGGATGTTAACTCCTGTGCAATCGCTGACATTTCCATTAGTAACTGTTATTTAGTGACAGATTTTCCCAGTAACTAACAGATTACAGTCACATTTACTTTGTACTTAAATTACAGGTAATTCCACTTGAGTCCAAGAGAAAGTTTGTACCAAATTTGAAGAAATTCCCTCCGAGTGTTCTTGAGATGTTGGGCTCACAAAAGTGGGGCGGAAATGAGGTCACAGTGACTTTGATCTTTAACCACCAAAATCTGATCAGTCCACTGCCTCTGGGGCCCACCAGTAGGACATGGACCAATGGTTGAGAAAGGCTGCTCTATACTCTATAGTCTGAAGACGGCATGTGTCTTCACTGGAAATTATTCTCTGGACTCATACGTGTCAATATACTGATAATTTCCATTTAATCAAAAAATACTCTTAATGCATTTTTATTAAATTCCTTCAACATCTTCACTGGATTAACATGGATGTAAACTGCAGTTTAACTGGCAGTAATTCTAGTTTAATGTGGGGTTTTATGTGGTACATAATCAGCTGTTTATTTATTGTGCTGTCGTGCTTTTACAGTAAGTGTACAGGAATGATTCCACGTTTTAGAAGTGTAATAATGAATGCAGTGAACTTTAATTTAATGGTTAGAATTGAACGTTAAATCGGTGCTGCATGTTTGACTTTTCTTGTGTTCGGCTCTCTTCAGAGGTGCTCTCATTAAGCCCTGGATCTTCACCGAAATAAAGGAGAGCAGGCACTGGGACATCTCGTCCAGCGAGCGACTGGACATCCTCAGGGATTTCACCAACTTTGGCATGGAGCACTGGGGCTCCGACACCCGCGGCGTGGAGAAGACCCGCACCTTCATGCTGGAGTGGCTGTCCTTCATGTGCAGGTAGACGACAACAATGCTCTTCAGGATATTATATGTCTTCTCATGTGAACCAGTCATATTCATCACTGCTTGTCATTTGATACAGAAACAGACTCCATATGAACATAATGGTTGTATTACAGTGTTTTAATAGCAAGCTGACTGATAGTTCTGGTGTCGTCTCACAGTGTTTGGCTGTAACTTCTCTCTCAGGTATATTCCAGTGGGCCTGTTGGAGCGAGTGCCTCAGAAGATCAACGAGCGACCTCCGTACTACCTGGGCAGAAACTACCTGGAGTCACTGATGGCGAGTCAACACGTCGGGGACTGGGTCAGAATTAGGTGAGTCTGTACACTAAGATTAACTGTTAAATTAATGCATTTATTTACTGATTATAACTTCTTTCTTTGTCCTCTTTCCAGTGAAATGTTACTTGGACCTGTACCAAAGAATTTCAACTTCATGCCCAAACATAAAGCCAACTCCTACAAGTGAATGTCTCGTCGTCTGACTGCTAAAAAACATCCAGGCTTTTGTGTTTGTTTTTTATTGGCTCTAGAGAACAAAGAGTTAAAGAAAGAAAATCTATTGTTTTAAACGATAAAGGCTATCGAATAGTCTGTTTATTTTACCTGTGGTGCAGCAGTGGAATTCATGGGTGTTTGTGTACTTTAATTATATGCAATAAATTCTTTTGCCACACTAAGATGTCTGTGTCTTTTATATAATTCTGCTGGTTAAAGAGAAGAGTTCTGATTTATCATTATAGAATTATTTTATAACCTGACAGTAAATAGATATTTAGCTTCTGGTATGGAAATTGGAATAAAAAGATAGCTGAGTTTAATATTTTTATGTTGAAATTAAGTGGAAATAAATAAAATGTTAATGACACCGTGCACACAGAGTCATCAATTAAAGTGTGAAATGTAAAGCAACACAACATCCGTGTGATTAATCTGATCTGTAGCTTATTATATGTTTGGTTTTTAAACCCTGGGAGCTGTTGATTCTACTTTTAGAGATGAGAGAGAGCAGACGGTGGCATATTCAATCTATTTTAATGTTCAGGTTAATGAAATTTGCATACAGTTCATGTGGAGGAGACACATATTAGAGACACTTCAAAACATAATGCAGCAGTGTTGACTAAATGTATAAAAGCAGCATCCATGGTGTTATTAGCTAAACTATAACATGCTTAGTGAGAAGTTGGAGTTAAATTTTTGTTTATTACTCAAAATTTATGTCTGGAAAATACATGTTACATACATTACGTTTTATGTGTTGCAAAAATGTCCAAAAATGCATTTGCACATATTTGATGATTGTAGATTTCCATGGTCCACATGCAGGCACAGCACTGATGCAGATGTTTATTTCAGTATATGGAGAGAAACTGGAATTCTCTGGGCAGTGAATTTGCAAAGTTGTTGAAAAATTTTGGGACAAAATAAGAGGGAATTATGAATGTACTGGTCATGTTAAGATGACTGTCATCAATGGTATTTGGGTGGGGATTGATTATTTTAAGTGACTGTGTTTAAGTATGTATTGTTGAATCTTTATATGATCTGTGAAAAGGAAAAAGGCCATCTGTGTTTATGTTATATTATTATTAACAAAGAGGTAGGTAATATAAGTTATTTTTTTCATCTTGCTCCTTTTCTGGTCATGTAATGTGTATAAAAATTTTGTGTAAGAATCTACTATCTGCTTTTTTTAACAGTGGCATTGACAAAAACAAATTGAAATACACTGAATTGGCCGATATAAGAAATTAAACTTAAATTAAACTTCTCTAGATTTTTTTTTAGCCCACGACATTGATGTTCAAGAAAACAGTAAATAATAGTCATAATAAATTATTTGTTTAAAATTTTTCAGACAAGAAATGAAGCTCAAAGAAATTACATGCAACAGGTGGTTCACATGACCACAAAACGGGTAGAATACCATAAATTTAATATAAAATAAGGAGGAAAATAAACCCATCTTGATAAGAATAATAATAGTAATATTTAAAAAATAAGATAAAGTTAAGAAAAGAGCACAGCATGAAAATAGACGTAGAAAGAGCATAAAACAGAAAATGCCATAATTAATGTAAAATAAGATGGAAAATAAAATGTCATACTCTTACATAAGAAAATGTTGCTCAGGTTATTTGTTTGAAAAGAAGTGTAACAATTTATTACACACTTTCAACAGGGCCTCTCTTCTTTTCTAGGCTTTTCCTTCACAGCAAATAGGCGGTTTCCGTTCACACACCTGCAACTTTAATTGAGTATCGAGAGCCAATCAGCAGCCACCAGGTGCAATCAATCAATTAACTTCACATCATTATTTGTAGGCTCGGTCTGTATCTGGTTTTCAGCGTCTGCAAGGTGGACTTTCACTTGGCTCCATGGCTGGGATCAGGGTTGAGTTGCTGCTGGTGGTCCTGACTGGGACTCTGCTGCAGGTTTCAGCCTGGGAATGGATCGACGACGCTCAGTATGATCATTTATTGAACACGGGCCTGTTGACGAGTGTTACATCGTCAGGTAAACCGCTGCTAATGACGCTGACATAATGATTTGCAGCTGTGTTTCAAATGTCTTTACCAGATCAGTAAGTCAGGACCTGTATGTACTTTCAAAGCTGCACTTTAAATCCAGACTATATGTTAACTTTAAGGAATAAATGACAATTCATCTTGTTAAAAGTAAGAAGGGATAAAATACGAGGGTTTGAGCTGCTGCAGCCTCAATTGGTCTGCCATGATCTGTCGCATTAATGTTTGCAAACTGAAACTTACTTTTTGACTTGTGCTACTGTTGCACTACATTAACATTTACCATCAACCTGTAATTGTTATAGTCTTGGTCTCTGGAACAGACTTAATTGTACAAACTGCATGGCTCTCTTGTCAGTCACCACCTTGTACTTTGAGTCATGTGTTAATTGACTTGTCAGGTGGCTGTAGTCGAAATTTATCAAACTCAACACTTGCCTGCCTGAGATCTAGAGGCTTACCGAATTTCTAACATCTTTTAAATCGGTTATCAAAACTTTTAGTTTAAGGATTCATTCATTGAAAAGATTCTTGCTTTGCAGTGCCCTTGTGCTAAACCAGACATGCAAACATCACCAACTCTGCATGTGGGGTAGGGGGCATGACAGACCTGCAAGATAAAGATTAATTAGAAAGTCATGTGGAGCTGCAATGATTGATCTATTAAATTAATTGGCAAATATTTTGCTAATCAGTTAATTGGTTTCAGCAATTTTAAGATTAAAAGTTTTTGGTTTCTTCACTCCTTTATGGCATTAAAGAATATCACTGGGCTGTGGGCAAAACCAAACTATTTATCAGTTGATAGTTGTTTAATAGTTTCATGATGCATCAACTTAAACATGTAAGTAAACAAGAATTATGGCACTTGAAAAATCCTTTAACTATTTTATTTCCAATATGTCTGTTGCATTTATCTATTAGGGGGGTAGCCCCTTTTAAACAATTTTAATTGCACTTTGTAATTTTGTTTTGTAAAGTGCTGTGTGTATAATAGTTTTTTTTTAAAAATGCTCAGCTGGATGAGGGTATTTCTGCAATAGAGATGTTTACTACATGAAAGATTAGTCTCATAAGCTGTTCAGATCCAGATAAAAATGTTTGGGCTAAATTAGTATAATGTGGACCATTTTTCAAGGCTTCTGTCACTAAAACGTTAAATTTTACACTTGACTAGAATCACCCGTCTCCCTGCCAGATGACAACAGTGAGTTCGACAACGAGGAAGATGATGAGGATCCTCAAGTAGAAGGTGCCGCCACCGCTGGTAACTTCAACCCTTTTGCTGACCATGGATTCCATGTAGAAACGGATTCTGACCCAAGACCCTGGGACAGCGGCATAGATGATGGATTCCAGGTGGAATTTGTTGATGCCCATGCAAGGACCTGGGCCGGCAGTACCAAGAGTTCTCCAGAGCTAGATTTGGTTTGCAGTGATGTTGGCTTCAGAATTACTCTGCCAGAAGGTCCATTAAGTGAAGTTAAAAGTTTGGGTATGTACTTAACTTGTCCGCCTATTTGAAATGGTCTTAATTTTGCTGGATGCATGCTTATTTTTGTTTTTTTTCTCCCCACCCAGGCACAGAGGGCGTACTGTCTGTCATGAGCGCTGAAGAATCTTGTGGTTACGAAGTGGACTCTTACGAGAACACATTGACTGTACCCTTCACTGGATGCAATGTGAAACTTGTAGCCACCTGTCAGGTATGTGTAATGAAACTAAAGTTGCTGCTTTGGCTCTGCAAGGAAGTTTGATGCACTTCATCAATGTCGTGTTGCTTGCATGTCTTTACCCAAAAGCTCTTATTTATAAATTGCAGACTAACAGCTACAGCCTGCAGTTGTTGTATGAAGATGAGCTCGGTCGGACACGAGTTGCTACTGCATCTTGTGAGCAGGAAAGGACTGAGAAGATGGATCGTAGCCAGTTCCCTCGCTCCGGTGGCCAACCCAAGGTAAAGTGCCCGGACTCGACCACCACGCCGCCAACAACAACAACAACAACAACATCGCCATCGCCATCGCCATCAAAATCAAAGGCACAAAGTGAGTGCAAACTTGATGCAGAAAATGAGCAAAATATGAAATGCTGAACAAAATTTAATGTGTGGCTGCTTTTTAAAATTGTTTCAGATTGTGCTGTAGTCACTGGGGAGAAGGTGACTTGCGGTCAGTCAGGAATATCGTCCTCGGACTGTGAAAAGATGGGATGCTGTGTCGATTCGTCCACATCTGCCTGCTACTACCCGCTGGATGGTAAGGCTTCTTTTTAGGGAGATTTGGTATTGCAATCTTCCACAGAGCTTAAGTCAAACTTCTGATGTTAAAAAAATGTTTCAGAAATTCTAGAAACGTGCATTGCTTCTCCATGTTAAATGCAGCTGGTTTACAGCCCATGTGTAGCAAGACAAATGGGTGTCTTCAGGGTGTAACCCCTTTTAGTAGCTGCAGGATTATTGCAAACGTCTGAACAGAAGCCATATATTTAAAGTAACAATGCAAACTGAGCAGTAGATGGCTCTACAAAAATGTGTAGAAAGGATAAGAAAACATGGACATGCTGACGAGACAGAAAATATCTAGCCATCCACAGCAATGTTACCGGACCATAACTTTTTGACAGAAGACTTCCTTGGACCCTTTTCCTTTCTTTGTTCCCTGCCAAATAGCATCTTAATTATCTTGTTTTTTAATAGAAAACATTTGTATTAAAGTGCTATCTTGTGTAATTTCCCCTCTTTAGAGTGCACCGGAGATCAACACTTTGTTTTTGCCATCCGCCCCAACTCTGCATCCATCCCTGTGGACCCCACCAAGCTCGTGATCCCTGGGAGTCCAAACTGTAAACCAGTCATTGTTAATGACAAGGCTGCCATCTTTAAGTTCAAAGTTACAGAATGTGGAGCTCGTGCCTATGTAAGTTCTTCCCTTAACACTTATGATGCACTTTCCATGTAACTTTAATTTAAGTGTTTCAGATGTAACTAAAATGGTACTTGTCTTCATCAAGTGATGTCAGGTTGCAGAGTTAAGTTGCTGCACCTTATTCTGGTCCAAAACTGGATTTAACAGTTGTCGGGTGGACTATATTGAGTGCTACTGCTTTTTAAGAAGACAGATAACGAAGAATTTAATGTTGAAGCCCATCGATTTGCTCAGTTTTTGTATACTCGCACACATGCCAATGAAACGGTTATGTCTTAGTCGATCAGCATGTGTTGCAACTGAGTTTATGATTGTAATCATGTTGGCACCTTTATGGGGAGTTTTGCAATTTTAACGTTTTGAACAAATCAGATTTCTCAACTATCAAACGGAGCACTCGCTTTTTTCCTCTAAAGATTAATCATTAACTGTGTTGAAGAATGCACTTCAAATATGCTGGTTGTCCAGACTGTATCAGGCAGTCAATCGGTTTTAATTTGACTTGAAGCAAATGTCTGAGGAAAAGCTTGACTTGTCTTTACAGGAAGTTGGTGAGACAAAGGTCTACCTGGCTGAAGTGCAGTCTATTGTCCAAGCTCTGAACCTCAAGTATGGCATCATTACAAGAGGTGATCCGCTCAGGTTAGTGGGTTAAACTACAGTTAGACTCTGCCAGCACAATTCTGCCCATCATGGACCTAAGCTGCAGGAATGAGTCCCAACGCCTCTCCTTCCCTCATCTTGAAGTCGTGGGTTTAGATGCCTCTAATGTCTTAACACAAGCTTTAAGAGATGATGATGTACTTGCCTGAGTCAAAAACCATCGGTAAATACTCCACCTGTGAATTTTGAAGCTTCTGTGCATCTTAAACATTTATTCTTCAATGACTACTTGATTTTTTGAAGTGCCAATTCAATTACTGGAAGTAAAATGTTTAAGTATTAAACTTTTTGTTTACATAGAGCTCATCTTCTGAACAAATCCCAAAGCCGATAGAAAATGCCTTTGGCTTTTTATGGCAAGGACCAGGACAATGCACATTCCTGCAGCGCTTCATATTGGTCCTAGTAACTGAATAATCTGGTCCTGCAGCAGACCTGCATATTTTAATGTTGACGCTACATTCCTGTGCAGATAATATTTTGAAAGCAATGCTGTCTTTTGTAGGTTCATGGTTGAATGCCGCTACAGCAAATCAGGCACTGCTGAAAAGTCTCTGGCCAGTGTTGGCTACATGGTCAAGACCCCATCTTCAATCTTGCCATCATCGGTCATCGCCAGTGGCTTGTATGCTGTTGAGCTGAAAATCGCTAAAGGTCTGGTATTTATGCATCATTTTCCAGTCCAAATTGAAGATTTAGTCTTGATTTTTGAATGACTGGTTCCAGTAACTTTTATAAAATGGAGGTATTTGACAGTAAGATTAAAGAACACTTTGAGACTGAAGGCAATGGAGTCTGTCAACACAATAAGGAGGCATCGTGCATATGTCTACATGACCAAGTCACTTCCTTTATCTTTTTCAGTTTGAAAGTACAGTATCTTTTTCTAAAGTCTAGGTTTTATTTCAGTTTGTTAAAACAATTAAGTAAAATTGTTACACTTGGGCAATTTTAATGATTTTGCTCCTCGTCTAATTCCAACAGATCAGACGTATTCAAGCTACTTTCCCACTTCCCATCCACCCTTGCGACTGCTCCTCGGCAAGCTAGTGCATCTTGAACTGCGCCTGCTCTCTCCAAAACCAGACGCAGTTGTTCTCGTCAACTACTGTATAGCTTACCCTCGCTCTGCAAAGAACGCTCTGGTGCTTGTGTATGAAGGGTAAGCACGTCTGACCTCACGACATGTGTATTTAAAACGTAAACCTATGTCTGTACACTTACGGGTTATGTTTGTCTCTGCAGGTGTGCCAACCCTTATGATAAAGGTGTGTCCATCCTTCAAGTCAGTGACCTTCCCCAAAATCGCTACCAGAGGCGCTTTGTGGTCAAGGCCTTCCAGTTTATGGATCAGAAGACAAACAAGTACCTAGATGAGGAGGTGAGTGTTCAGGAAACAATTGGGGTTTAAATGATCTAAGCTGTGCTGTCTGCAACAGGTGCAGACCCACTAATGTGAGGATTTGAACATTTACCTGCTGAGCAGAGAATCTTACCCAACTTTTGATTGCAAAGCAAAATTTCAAGTGTAGAAGTAAACCAAATCCCCTGCATGTCAGATTTTTTGTAGAGGCAACTTTAAATTCTCACATGGTGAATGTTTCTTGCCCCTGCAGATCTATTTCATGTGCTCAACAGAAGTTTGTAGGCCAAACGAAAAGACATGTGAAGAGCGATGCTTTGATGGAAAGGTGAGTCTCTAAACCTTCAAAGTGTTTCACAATCTCATCTTTCATGTCTAACCAAATTTTCTTGGTTTCTTGGTTTCAGCTGAAGACTAGAAGATGAACTGAAAAATAAAACCTTTTATAATACAGTAACAGGTCTTTGTGGTTTCTGTGAAATGTAGATATGAGGCACTACTGGTCTAAAATCTGGGATCTGATATGATCCTCTTCTTAAATGTTACTCCCTTGGTAACTTTCTGGGATATGCTTGACTTAAGAGGTGAGCACACAGGTTGCATAATTGAGTTTATAGTCCCTTAATCAAGCTCAGCTCTGACTACATACTCTAGTACTTGACCAGTTTTAGGAACTGATCAGCATTTTGCAATTACTAGGTCAAGGAGACAGTTTATCATCAGTTTTATTGCTGTTTGAGCTGTACTGTGGATGAAGGAAAAACTAAACAGAATGCACATGTCCAAAGGGGCTAATGGAAATAATTCTCTATAAATCAATGGAGTTAAACTGTGCCACAAACCTTTCCAAGATCAAGTTGAGTCAATACCACAGTGTGAGACATTTTAACCTTTTTTGATGGTCCAGCATGCGACCACCAGCTCAGGATGTGGAAAGATTTTATTTAATTGAAACTAGTAAGATTCTAAATTAGTCAAAAGACTAAAGCTTGTAATGCTGGAGGGAACACAGAACTCATCAGAAATGTGTAGAGGTGATCATGAATCAAGATATTTAGGAAACATGACACAAGGAAAATGTACAAGACAAGGATGGTTCTCATTTAAAGTTCTTGGTGGTGAGTAAATGGTGCAAAGAGGACCTCATAAGACAGCAGCTGGACCACTGAGGTCCTGTACAATATAATTGAGTCATGTTCTGAGAATACAAACATTGGGAGTTGAGTGAAAATGAGAAGTGGACTGATTATAAAATCAAAGACACTACTGGAGCCTTTGTATGGAGACTTGGCTTGAGTTGTGTGCCTCCCACTTTTATTTCTGTAACAAGTAAATTAAAAGCAAAACATTACAACAGGAACTCCGTTTATCTTTCTGCGGAGCATGAATGTGCTTGAATGCTGTGCTAAAGATATTGAATCCCTCCAGTCAACTGTGGGATAACAAGATATTCACTATGATCTACATGCACAAAGCAGATTATTTTATCTAAGGTGTCACTAAACAACAGGCCTGTGCAAAGTGTCTTATAAGTGAGTAAATGGTCAGTCCCTCCAGGATTTTACAGGCTGTCTTTGGAATTGTGGCCTGAAATGTCTGATTTCATAGCAGCTTCTCCAAAAAAAATGCAATGAATGTTGCAATGTCTTTGTTTGTTTTTTTGCAATTAAATTGCAGAAGCAAGTGAAAATTGCTTATTTTTTGTTTTGTTTAATTTTTAAAGTTTTAACTAACATCAACAGGAATGCTCATGATTACAAAAACTCAAACAAAATATGCTTTCTAGGTCGAGATCACAAAAAAACTATGTAAGTCATCACACTGGGATTGTGAATACATAACAGAATAGCATATTTCATAGTACAGAAGTGGATATTTAGACAACCATTTTAAAAGGGCTTTAAAAGGCTACAGGGCCAAAACAAAAAAGGGCTTTTTATTAACATGCCACCTAACTTTTACCTGAGAATCTGTTGCTTCTTCCTTTTAAAACTTACAGTAGGCACAGCAAGTAGTAGATAGTGTTTCAATGGGAATTAGACGAGGGCTGAATTGGACTGGAATGCTGTTTGGAAATCTAAAATGAGATAAGATGATGTGATTAACTTCAGGACTTCTCTTCCCAGTCAGTCAACAGTCTTTGTTGACTTGGAAAATTTATAGTCCCAGCATGTCTCTGCAGGGACATTTGTGGGCTTTTTCTTTTTTTAAACTGTTGATGTGCATCATAAACTTTTACCTCAGAATCCAGTGCCTCATGGTTTCAGATTTTAAGTACAGCAAATCTCTCCAAATACTTTATTTAAACATATTGCTCCTTTTTTATACCGTATATGCCACCTATTGTTTACATACCTACAAATATGTACGTACATGTTTATTATAGCTTATCTTTGCTCTACTTTGTTGTCCTTGTTCTTTGAACTGTGTAACATTAAGCCATGACACGCAATCAAGACTGACAAAAGACAACAAGTCAGAACATAAGTCCCACGCTGAAAAGCAGCCAAAAACAATTATGATGCAGGAACAATTTCTTAAATGATTTTGGCAAAAGTTTGGAGGAAGGTGTTGTTTTATTTCTCTGTTGCAACACACCCAAAATGGGGAAACACTTTGAGCACACTTCTATAGTATACTTGCCATTTGTATGATGCTGGTTTCCAATAAAAATATATGAAAAAAACTCTCCATGTTTCATCTATCCCAAGAAGTTGGGTGACTTGTAACAACAGAACTCATGTATTTGACATTTATTTACATAATTTCTGATTGTGTAGTAAAATATAGCCTAGGTACCAACTATCCATCCCCTGTCTCCCTGGTTTAATTGGTTAGGTATCAAAAACACAAACAGATAAA
This sequence comes from Lutjanus campechanus, assembly GCA_027495735.1. Lineage (NCBI taxonomy): Eukaryota > Metazoa > Chordata > Actinopteri > Lutjaniformes > Lutjanidae > Lutjanus > Lutjanus campechanus. The sequence goes on from JAJHUR010133823.1 coordinate 42,696, forward strand.
CAGTCATAATAAGTCAGTAGTTTCAAAGGACCTGAATGTGAGGATCGTTTGTAAATAAACGCCGATTTTCTGGAGGTGGTCGCTCTCCTCCGTACACTGTTTCTGGACCGCATAGACGAACATGACGAAGCATCTGTCGCTGACCCACAATTCTTTGCGCCATAATCACAATTAAACTGCCACTTTGTTTCATCTGGTGCTGCTGCTGAAGTCTGCACTGTTTGCTTTTCTTTTTACATAAAACAGAGACAGTTTCATCGGTTTTAGCGACGTGTCACCGTCATTAAGAAACACAGGAAGTGTGTGTGTGTGTTTGTGTGTCTGTCAGGTGAGAGGAGTCACATGTGGACGTCAGCAGCACGACTTTAATACGAAGTAAGTAATTATAACGGAACAGGTTGTTTTAATGGCTCTGTTATGTGTTTATGAAGTCAGCACTGCAGAGTACGTGTTACCTCTGGTCTGGTGTAATGTTTAATTACCCAGCTAGCCTTTTGTGTACGTTTTGGGTTAGTTAGCCGGTTAGCTAACCTCAATAGCAGTCTGACAGTCAGTCTTCAGTCAAAGCTAACCAGAGAGTTTGATAACCATACGACCTAGTTTCAGTTTAATATAAGCTTAGCATCACAATGAAAGATCGTTTGTTTTTTTGGTGTAATGTTAGTTTTATAAACAGGGATGTAGTGGGTAGTTGATCCACTTTGTTTGCCCTCATTGATGCAATTAATCCCACAACGGGGAAATTGGCAGTATGACAGCTGTGAAGGAGACAGCACACTAGAGGGAAGCATCGCTTAAAAAAGCTATCAATAATAAATAAGTTAACAAGCAATATAACGTTAAACGAAAAGAAATATAAATAACATGAACAAAGGAAATCTAAACTGTTGGAACTATAAAGAAGAAGAAATATAAACAATAACAACAAATTAAACAATAGGATCAATACAAACATGATGAAATTTAATCAACATGAACAATATACAAAAGTGGAAATAAAAACAATAGGACCAGTGTAAACAATTGGAACAATATGAACAAGAGTAAATATAAAAAAAATAGGAAAAATATAAAGAAAAAATATAAGCAATATGAACAATATAAACAGCTGCTCCTGTTTTAAAACAGGGCTGCAATTACTGATACTGATATTTTTCTTATTGACAAATCTGTCGATTATTTTCTTGATTAATCGGTCAGTTGTCTGTTCTATAAAAGATCACAAAATTGTGAAAAATGTTGCTGTTGCTGTGCACAACCTAAAGATATCCAGTTTTCCTGACAGAGAAGTAAAGAAACCACAAAATATTCACATTTAAGAAGCTGGAATCAGAGAATTTTGGACGTTTATTCTTAAATTAAAACTGTTGATTATGAAACTGGTTGCTGATTAATTTAATAGCTGACAACCAATCGATTATTTGACTAATTGTTGCAGCTCTTTAATAAAACTTGATTTCCACATTTATGAGTCGTCATTCATGTTTATTCATTTACTATTTTGTGTCATTTGCAAGCAAAAATCTCAAGTGCCGTTATTAGTATTTAATTCATGTCACTGCATGCATGTAGATTCACTACAGAAGTGTGTCCCAGTTGTATATATTGTCATGTAAGTATACAGTATGTTCCTGATGGTATGGAGACTTTTCTAATAAACAGGTCAGCTCACAGGAGGTGCTGCTCATGTCTGTCTAAGATTTGTTTAAAAAACACTTTAACAGGCACTTTGTTACAGGTCTTGTAATGAAATGTGTGAACCTTGTAAATAAATCAGGGGCATCAGTTTTTAAGTGATATTACAAGAGTTCATACCTACAACCAGAAGGGAACGAAGTGAGCTTTCCACCTTTTTTTTTAAGTACTTTTATATTTTGTTCCTGTTTTTCTCCATGTTGGTAATAATATTGTTAATATTAGCTACAAAACTGGTTAGTCAGCCGTGACTATAATGTTGGAAAACCTTCACCAACTCAGCTTCCTGAAGTGAAACATGCTCTTGCGGCACTCTGACCACTTGTGTGCGTGCATGACAGAGGAGAGCTACAAATACAGCAGCAGTCAGCAGGATTTTGCAGGAGGGCGTGGTTTCTGTCCTCCCATAAGAAAGCAAAGGGACGTGAGGTAACGCTCACTCCATTCTGCCTGTTCAACCCCTCAGCTCCTGTCGCTGGCAAAGATGGCTCATCTCACAGCGCTTTTCAAATATGTGGACGAACACCAGGATCTGTACGTGCAGGTAAGCTCATTTAGTAACAGTTCACTGTAAGTTTCTTGCTCTTGTTGTGGTCAACTCATCATTGTGGTGATTAGATTGCAGCCAAATGTCTGTCTTCACTTGATGAAATGGTGTGTTAATCTTGCAAACTTAGCAGCATTGTAACTCATTCACTCTGCGTTAGAGTGTGTGCCAAATGTTATAAATGTTGAACCAAAGCACGACATGAAATCACAGCAGTCTCAGTAACATGTTAACTGTAGCTGTTACAAAAAAAAACAAGTGTACGAAACATCTATTGTGTTTTTTAGACAACATTCAAATGTATGTGAATTTGTCTTGTTTCCCAGCGTCTCGCAGACTGGGTGGCAGTCCAGAGTGTGTCTGCTTGGCCTGAGAAGCGCGGGGAGATCAAGAAGATGATGGAGATGGCAGCCAAGGACATTGAGAAGCTGGGGGGAACAGTGGAGTTGGTGGACATCGGCAAACAGAAGGTTTGTTTGTCATTTGTTGCTGGCCTCGTCTATTTATCTATATCTTAACTTTACTAATGCATTGGCTTTTCATTGCTTTCTTTTGTGTGTGTGTGTCCCACCATTCGTCCGATCCACATTATTCTCATCCCCTCCACACCTGCCCCAATAAAGACTCAAGGGGCCGGCCTTTGCATAGGATGTTTGTTATGGTGGTTTTTTTAATCATTTCATTTCATTTTTAATATTTAAAAAAATACTCTGCAGTTTTGCTTTTTACTTTGGACTCCTTTATTTTGAAATCCAGAACTACTGTTACCCAGAACAACTTCTTCTACAGTACCACACAAAGTATCTACCAGAAATATAACAGAAGAAGAAGAAAGTTAGAAGTTAGTGTACCTGTTTCCTGAGTCGGACACGTTTTTGCTGACAAAAATTTCCTTTTGACTACTAGTATAAATGATCATGTAATGTTTAAGCTTAATATAATGATGTTAAAGTAAAATCTTAACCATTGACTTTAGCCTTGGCAGGTTTAATTTTTCTTCTTTTCTGAGCAGCAACCCGTCTTTAAATTCTTAAAGCAAGTTGATTTGTACTGTAAACAGGTTAGAAATTAGTACTAAACCAGGAGATTTTTGTCAGAAATTACTTGCTAAAATGGAGATTGTCGCTATAATAATTGTTGGAGAACAAGCTTGCAGTGAGCTTTACAGATGATAAAAGGAAAAATATTTATTATAGTTCATAATATATCAACAATAATGCATAATATTCCTAATGCTTGTTAGCTGAAACCAAAATAAAATCATTTCACTAGCATCTAGTTGTTTTAATTTAACAGTATGAGCGTACTTTATAAACTGTAACCTTTTACTCAAATGAGGGGCTGTTGTTTTTGTTTGTGTCTGCAGCTTCCCACCGGTGAGGAGATCCCCCTGCCGCCTATTGTTCTGGGTCGTTTGGGGTCAGACCCGGGCAAGAAGACCGTGTGCATCTACGGCCATCTTGATGTCCAGCCGGCCAACATAGACGACGGCTGGGATACAGAACCTTTCACCTTGGTGGAGAAAGATGGTGAGAGCAGAACTTTGAGTTTCTGTTTGACACAAAATCACCCTGGAGCAGTTTCGATTTAAACCGGAAGGTTTTGCCAGTCCAATCAAAACAGCTTTATTGTTACTGTTATTGAGGTAGACTGGAATTTTGGCACGTAAGACGAGCTGTGATGGTATTAACTTCAGGGTTTCTGTTCCCAAATCTCCGCATAATGATTACAACACTCTCTGTTTTGACTTGGCAAACTGACAGCATCAAATATCACTGAAATGACCAACGTGTCTCTGCAGACGAAACAAAGAGGACTGATAAAGGAAAATGAGGTTTCACTGAACCATGACCAGGCTGCAGAATACAATGAAACTGGTAATTTAGTATCAGAACCTTTTTAAAGGTCTGCACATGTCATTCACACCTCGGTTTCCCTAACAATAACTCTAAACTCCTTCTTTGGTGAGCAGAGAAGTTGTTTTCATCATCACTTAAAGGGTGTGTCCATTGTATCTGTAGCTTCTCAGTAGTGTTCCTTATTGAAACATTCACATTTTGATGGGAATACGCATGTTTTAGTGTCAAAAATGCTTTTTTCCCTGCATAACGCGACTTAGGTTTCTGGATGATGACGTTGCTACACATAAACCCGGGTTGAGAGAGTGGAGAGGAGGGCATCTAACCTTGGTCACTGTTGGAGTTTCCATTTGAAAAACCAACAAGAAAAGAATGCAGACGGAGTCGCCCTTTAAATGTGATGTCTTGCTTAAATGCTCTTTGAGCTTTTATCAGCTTTGAGCTTGTGATCATATCACAGTTTGCTCCGTATTTCCAAAGTCCAGCCCAGTTACCTCATGTTTTAGGGTCTTAATCACGTCTTATCTGCAAACCTTGAACAGGTAATTTTGTATTTAACAAGAATCAGTACTGCAGGTAGCTTTGCAGAACACAAAAGAGCTCAAGTGAAGCATTGTATTCAGTAAAAGTATCGCATGGGGACAGATATTGTTCAGCCTGTTTGGATAAACTAATTTTCACATGTTTACATACTTATTTTCATAAATTTGTTACTATGGCTTATTAAAATTTACACTGTAATGCAACTGCTGCACAGTAATAATGTTAAAACTCTGAGGCTGTTTGTCGAGTGTTAAACAACACAGAACTGCTTAACTCTGTTGTGTATGAACTCCTGTAAACCCTGCGATCCAGTGCAATTAATCAGCACTAATGAACCCGGTCAGCTTCCTCATTTGCTGTTGTGCTTGACAGATAAAGCACTAAAGATTAGATTTGCGATTAATTATTCTACATTATCAAGCCATATTTGTTTGGAGTTCGTTGTTTATGATTGACAGGAGGGCGGAATGATTTTGACTGATGCTGCAATTGCGATATTAGACTGAATGATCATTTTTGCATCATTATTCTCACCGTCATTAACTGTAAAACATTAAAATGATTATGCTGTTGTTTTTGCTGGATTCTGTACTGAACAAAGATATTCTTTTTAAGCCTGTAGAATATGATGTGTAGGCCAGGACATCTCTGCAGCAAGACGATATTTAATTAAAAATATTAGGCAATTTAAAAAAAGAAACTCTTTCCCAAATGGTCTTGTGTATTTCCTGGTGACTGTCAGCTGACAGAAAGAACCACATTCACTTCCTTTTGTCTGCTCAGCTCTGATCTTGCTTATGTCATGTTTTACTGTCCAGCTGTTTGGCTGTTGAGGAGTTTGACTTAATGTGCTGACAAATGCTACAGATCTGCCTTCTCCTTTTTTTTAATCATGTGACAGAGTTCCTTATCTTTGCTTGTACTGCTAGCTATTCAAATGAGTGAGTGGATGAATGAATGTTGTTATTGTGTCCATTCATTTAAGCTAGGATCAGAGTGCTGGGTCTAAATTTCTTTTCAACAAAGAAAAACTTGAGAAAAACTTGAAAGTCAAGTAAAAGTACAGACTTTAAACTAAAATGCTGTTTTCTCTTCGCAGGTAAGCTCTATGGAAGAGGCTCGACTGATGACAAGGGCCCAGTGTTGGCCTGGTTTAACTGCATCGAGGCCTACCAGAAGATCGGCCAGGTAAAGTGTCTCTTCACCCTTAAGTTGGAACTGTGTTCAGGGACAAAAAGCTTCCAGGGGTGAGGTTGCCAAATCCACATCTGTAGTGTACAGTTAATGAACGTCCTGCCTCAAGTAATCAAACCTCCAATCAAATAAAATCAAATCAATCAAACCTCCCTGTTCCTCCCAGCAGCAGCTCCTTTAGTGTGCAAAAGGAGCCTTTTGACAAACCAGTTCAGGTTCAGGGTTTCCGTAACCAGTTGCTAGAGATTTTTGTTATTGTGGGCAGAAAGCAAAACAGCATTGCTTTTGGTACCGTGTTATCAGGAGGACCTCTGCCAGGGTGTAGCTTTGTCTTTCACGGTAGTTGCTTCCCTCTTCAGCTCTTGCAAAACAGGCATTGCCAGCTGACATAAAATGCTTCATGACCGGTACGGCAGCATGGGAATGTCGCCACAGAAACCAGATTTAAAAACTCTTGAATACTGCTAAATACTGAGAGGTTTCCCTGGAGGTTTTAGGCTTAATCAGCATTGTGTGAACTCATTTCGCCAGGGATTGCATGTAACAGATGCTCATTTATATGTAAAAGTCCTGCACGGTTTAAGTTTTATTCGCTGTCTTGCATTGAATGAAGAAAAACTCGAATTACTACCGGTGGGAATTCTCCTCAGACAGATGCTTTCAAAACCGTAAAACATGTCGGATTCTGCATCACCTCAAGTAAAATCATAGTAAATACTGTTCAACTTCCAACTGGCTGTACAGTATTTGTCATCGCTTACATAATATCTGTAATCTGGGTTTGAGATTATTGAAACTCACTCTGGGAAACAAAGAAAAGTGAAGCAAAGGTACATGAGGCAAAATAAAGTGTTCATAGACTGATGATATCTAAAAATGGATACAGAACATTTGGCAAAAATGACTTTAAAGGATGTGGATATTTGATTTTAGTGATTTTTATTGCTGACACACGATAGTTATGAACAGATAATTAACGAAAACTCAATATATATAATATTTAGATATAATACAGCGGAATTGAGGGACTTTATATTCCCAAGTGATTCTGCATCATTCTCAGAATTGAACTGCCTCTGTGTTCAAGTACAGAGATGATTTGATACTTGCTTGTTGATCAGTTCAGAGCCGTCAGCAGGTTAAGTGGTCAAAGGTCTTTGGTTGAAATCAGTAGTCATGTTGCTTGTCTTAACCAGCCACCACTTAATGTTTAAACCAGGTCACATCACCTACTTCTTGTTTTGAATCACATTTCCCTGACACAGTAATGAACAAGTGCAACTGCTCTTAAATCTTTATTTTAAAACAGCAGTTTATATTACAGACATATATCGAGACGAGCCGTACTCAGATTTTAAGAACTTTGTGAGTTAAAAAGTGCCCACAGGAGCAATGACAAATATGTCGGGCCTTAAAGGCTTTACATATTTTACTCATTTGATCCAGTTTTTAATTAACACTTTTTTCATGAGGTGCAGAGAAAAACTAATCTTTTCTATCACATAAATAGGACGTAACCAGCACCTCAAGAGTGCAGATGAAAATTAACATTTCCTAAAAATATAGTTGAAAATTGTAGGGGTGGGTTGCAACTATTTGTCTGAGAAAAAAAAAATCACGACATATGAGTATGAGATGCTGAGAAACACTCTCATCCTCCTGATCTTTAAACTTGTGCCCACTTCATGTTGCAGGAGCTTCCCATCAACATCAAATTCTGCTTCGAGGGGATGGAGGAGTCTGGATCCGAGGGCCTGGACGAACTGGTGTTCGCTCGAAAAGACACCTTCCTGAAAGACGTGGACTACGTCTGCATCTCTGACAACTACTGGCTCGGCAAGACCAAACCCTGCATCACCTACGGCCTGAGAGGAATCTGCTACTTCTTCATGGAGGTGGAGTCTTATTGTGACGCTGTTTAAATTTCATAATCGGGCTGTGGCAAAACTAAACGTAGACCTACTGTGGTGAAGTTTTTCATGATGATATGATTTTATGAAATTGTATTTTGATGACGCACATTAAAATAATTGTTTGTTTTTAAATTTAAAGGTGGAGTGCTGCGACAGAGACCTGCACTCAGGGGTGTTTGGCGGCTCTGTTCATGAAGCTATGACCGACCTGATTGCACTCATGGGTAAGTGAAGCTGATAATTGAGCTATAATGTCAGTTTTAGAGAGAAACACTGGTAGTAAAACATTTTATTTCTTTGACCTGCACATTAAAGTTTGTTTAAATCCTGTGTTTGTTTCCACCTGAACAGGCTCCCTGGTAGACAACAAGGGGAAGCTTTTGGTTCCTGGGATTTATGACGATGTGGCCCCTCTGACAGAAGAGGAGAAGAAGCTATATGAGAAAATTGACTTTGACTTGGATGAATACTGCAAAGACGTTGGAGTTGGAAAGCTACTGCATAACACCAAGGCGAGGCATCACTCAAAGATGGAAATGTGCCGCATCACTCTAGATTCCTGCATGGTAATTCATCCTAATTTAAGCTGTACTGGGTCTTTTTTTTTTCTTGTAGGAGCTAATCCTAATGCACCGCTGGAGATACCCGTCTCTTTCTCTTCATGGCATTGAGGGAGCTTTTTCTGAAGCAGGGGCCAAGACCGTCATCCCCCGCAAAGTCATCGGCAAGTTCTCCATCCGCCTCGTCCCTGACATGGACCCCAAAGTTGTGGAGAAGCAGGTAAGCCCGGAAATTTCTTAACAACATTCGTCTCTTTAACACCGGCCATGTTTCCATCCAAATGTATCAGAAATTTTAACTGAATTTCCAAATAAACCAGCAAAGAAAATGTGAATAAATGCTTGTTCCCATCAGCTACCATTAGGCGATTATCGGGAGTTGGTTCATTGAGATAAGCAGTAGGTGGCACTGATTGTCCAGTCAGAAAACCGTTACACCATTGCAGAAGAAGAGGGCGCAACAAGATGATGTCATTTAAAGAGCACCAGCTGAACCTTTAACAACAACAAAACTATGTAGAAAACATGATCGTTTGCGGTGATGAAGGTTACATTAGATCTGTGTGGAGGAATCATGGATGTATCATAGAGCCGCGGGAGTGACGAGGAGACTTATTCGGAAAAGTTGTTTCCATCAATTCTTTTTCGAAAAAAGGCAAAAACCACCTCGAGTGAGCATAAAACCCTTTGTTTGCGAAATTCAGGACGTTTTATAGAATGTTGATGTTTCCATCAACCTTTTCTAACGTGATGCTTCAAAATGTGCATAAAAATGGAAACTAAAAATGTGCATAAAACTGGAAACTAAAAATGGAAACATTTACAATGCTGTAAATGTCACAGTTTGTACAATTAAGTCTCTGTCAGTGAAATTTTAAACTTGCTGACTGTGCGTGAGTGGTAGTTTGTCATAAAGATGACTCACTCAGTCACATTTTTTTGGAAAGAATATTGCTTCTACAATTTAAAAAAAAATAAAAAATACAAAAAGATTTACAGGGCGGCCTAAATTTCACTTAAAATTAATTTTTTATGATAAAAAGAAAATCAGTTTATAAAACTAGGCCGACCGACCTACCAAAATGGATCTATTCTTCTTGACAATAATTCAGTGAATGCTGTATTTATCCTGTCATTTCGAAGAAAAATGCCATCATTTAGATTTATAAGATAATCTTGCCACCACTGCTTCAAATAATAATTACTAATAATACTAATGGTGTTTAAAATAATCAGAATGATTGTTTTTATAATCATTGTCCCTTGTGAGTTTGCCAAGTTTGTGTCATGGCAGAAAACAAGGAATAATAATGTATAAGAATTTAGAAAAACGTAAATGCCAATCAAAAATCATTATCTAGTTATTATTATCTAATAAACCATAATGTGTTGTAGTGTTTAACATATTTAAATCCAGGTGCATTATTAAAAAAAAGAAAGGTTTGCCCATAATAGATTAGAAGAAACATAGCATAAATGTAAGTTTGAGAAAGAATGTTTTAAAACTGACACTAGTTATGCATCAGAAAGAGAAGTATTTTATTTTGAAAGACAAAATCACAATGAACTCTAGTCTTGTCCTGAACAGTGAGTCCTTCAGAAGTCTGCTGTTTCTCATCAATAAGAGCTGCCACTGACCTCCACTGACAGAAATGTCTCAGTTTAGGCATCAAAATATCCTCACAAAATCTTCTTGGTGCTTTGATTCCACTCATATTTTTCCTCTTCATCATCGTCCAGGTCGTTGGTTACCTGGAGAAGAAGTTTGCTGAACTGGGAAGCCCCAACAAAATGAAAGTGAGCATGGGCCACGGAGCCAAGGCCTGGGTCTCTGACTTCAACCACCCGCACTACATGGCCGGCCGGAAGGCCATGAAGACAGGTACAGACTGACGCAAGACTCGTTGTTATATAGCCATGTAGATGCTTTTTGCTGAAGAAATTTTGTTTGTGGTGCTCAAACTATTGAAAAAAATACACTTGAGGGACAAAAGTAGTACAAGTTTCCAGAAAGGTTTGTTGACTTTTGACCTGCTTCACTCATATTGTCTGTTTTTCACATTTTCTCCTCCTCCTCCTCGTCTCTGTGCCGCAGTCTTCGGTGTGGAGCCTGACCTGACTCGTGAGGGTGGAAGCATCCCCGTCACCCTGACCTTCCAGGAGGCAACAGGACGTAACGTCATGCTGCTCCCTGTAGGATCCTCCGACGATGGAGCTCACTCCCAGAATGAAAAGCTCAACAGGTACCCCAGAATCACCGGAACAATATGAACGATCTATACGATGGATCATCGACTATTCACAGATTTAAAGAAGCTCATCACTGTTTCATTTTTCCGTTTTCAGAACCAACTACATTCAGGGGATCAAGATGCTCGGCGCTTACTTCCACGAGGTCTCCCAGCTGGAATGAAGTGACGTCTCATCATGAAGAATGTAAAATATGTCCATCCTCACTATCAGAGCCATAGCCTTAGTGGTATGATTTATCCTCCACGGTTAACAGTTTTATACACACTGCCTCCTAATAATAAAAGTCTGTTTCTTTGTTACTGTGTTTTCCTGTTTCATCAATGTTTTAAGAGGTTTTGCTGCTGATTTAATGCACTATAACAATTATCTGATTACAATAATGTCATTGGATTTAGAAAATAATGTCAGCAGTTTATTATCTGATGGTCTGCACATTGTTGTTCAATGAAGAGTGATTAAGCAGGTATTAAACATGTTCAAGGCCTCAGTGATAAGACAGACAGAAGACAAAAAGATCCATGATAAGTAAGTATGGGTGGAACCACCAGTACAACCATTCCTGTGAGGAAAGAAATTAAACACTCAATGTAATAATAGTAATAGGAATAAGAATAATAACAATTGCATGGTGTAAACCCTCCATAATTTGATGGTTAATTTAGGATCGTTTGATACATTGATGTATCAGTAGCAGAGTAATAACCTCAGAGACGATAAACTTGGAAGAGTTGGTTTCCATTTTACAGTGACCCTCATTCATAATCTTACTCAAGCACAAAAGTATCTTAAACAAAATGTACTTAAAATCCACAAAAAAAAAAGTTGAGAAAACACAGTTTTGAGGCAACTGCCTTCACTAGATTTGAGAGTTTTGGATCAAACTCAAACTGTTATGTTTTCAAATAAACTTTTTGCCAACCTATAATATTTTGTTTAGATGATTTACTTTTCTTCTTTAGATAAACTTGAATCTTTGAGTTTTAGAAACCCCCGAAAATCTGATTTCAAAAATGAGCTTTTAACCTGATTTGTCCTTATTTGGGTGCTTGAATGGTGTAGATGTATATAATTGATATATTATTATATCTCACATCAATGTGCACGCAGTAATTTACTGTTATAGCTGTTTAAGGTAAAATACTCCGTGCAGTTTAGTCCAGTTGCTTCCAACCTGGAAGTCAGGTCCCTTGAAAGGGTCTCAAAATAAACCTAAAGTTCTTTTTTTGCTGTTTTATGTGAAATATTGGGTGATTTGAACTTTTTGAGCCTTCAACAGTTATTCACAGCTACAAGGAGCTTTTAACTGGTTATGAAATGGTTTCAATTTATCACTGATGCCTCTATATGACCTACATACGTTAACGATACCATACAATAAACAAAATAAATTACAGTCAGCTTGTAGATATCTTAAGCATGACATAAGATACTATATCTTTTAAAATACATGACATTAATTTAGGCTGGTATAGTGACAAGTTCTGTCAAATATCTGGGACTGTCCCTTTAAGAAGGAGGCGGAGTCTGTAGCAGCCTGGAGGAAGCGGTGCCTGACAGGCTCAAACCTTTGGTAAACCTAAACAGATTAATAAGAAATTAATAATGACGAAATAGCAAGTATTACAGAGACTGTCTTACTGTCTGTTTTATGTTCTCATCATTAATAAAGTTTTTTACTTTATAAACCGAGTCCGTGTAAAAACTAAAAGGTATGTTTTGTGAGAGTGGGGGATACAGGAAGAAACCTGGCAACACAAGCTGTAATCTTCCGGCGCGGGAAAATCGTAAACAACACACAGCGGAAGAAAGACCTTTAATATCATAGTTATGCACTACAAACGTAACCTTTTCGTCTGCTTATCTGGATATAACTTTTATTAGAGAAGGAGAAGCAAGAGGACGTAACTCACGGTTGCTGAGAATCATCAAGTTTTCACTGTCAAGTTCTGAGAAATGCTGTAAACAAGGTTACGTTTAACCGTTAGCTAGCTATCATGTTGCTGTAACGTTAGCTTTCACCTGTCAGGAGTATCAACGTTACCATGGATCGCTACAACGAAGTGAAACTGCTGCTGAAAAACTGGGAGCAGGAGTTTGTCAAACAGCACCAGAAGAAACCAAACAAGGTAATTTAAACGTTGAACATTAGCTGACCGTTAAGATAACATGCAGCAAAATAACTGCAAAACATTGACTTGATTTACAATAACAAGGTGTCTTGCATGCAGGTCGTGTTTTTTATTGTGGATTCATTGCGGTTCTGTTTGATACAGTGTTGCTGTCCCTTTTTCCCCCCTCCATAATAACTGAATATTATAATGCTCTTTGATTTCCAGGAGGACATTGATCAAGCTCCAGAGGAGACCAGGAGTGAGTACAATGCTTAATTTGCAATACAGATTAAACAGTAGTATCTATTTGTGGAGGACCCGTGCCATCTGTAGATATGATCCTATTATTCTAAGGTAAAATAAATTAATTATGCACTAATGAAACCATACTTATAAATATTATACTCCGTCTCTGCTCTATTCGGCTAATAAATATCACACACTGGACCTTTATATCATCCATCTTAGCCTTTCCTACCTTCAGGTGTGAATAAACTACAGGTTATATGACCTTTTTTTAAAAAAAAATACTAAAAAGTGAATTATCAGTTATCTTATCAGTATCAGCCCTGAGAAATAGGTAATTACCTCTTCTTGGTATCTACTCAAAAAAATCCATAAGGTGCATCCCCAGTTGTGCGTCTTTATTCCAGAACTGTACAAGGAATACAGAAGTTTGAAACAAGCCAAAGAAAACAGCAGCAGGGATGCAGCCAACGGACAAGCTGAACAGTCCAGATCCACTGCCGAGGTCAACACAGCCCAGAAGGTACTGACGGAAGTGTGTTTGTGACTGTTGTAGTAAAATAATTTATTTGAGTTGACTTACTACCTGCTGTTGATCTACTGTATGTAGGAGTCAGACTGTTGGGGTGCTCACCTGAACCGCAGTGCACAGCCTGCACCTACTCCCAAACTGACAGTCCAGGACAGAGACGGTCTCAAGGCCTCTGCCCAGTACTATGGCCTAAAGCTTAAAAACAACCTGGCTACTCTCAGTAAGGTGAGACACACTTTGGCTGACACACACCGCATTATAGTATAGTACACTATAGTACCTTGTTGTTCTAGGATAAATTGACAGATTTGACATAATAATAATTCTTTCTTTGTTTTTTTGACTACTGATGCTGTGATTTTGTCTTGTTACTCCAGGAGAGGCCGATCTCACTGAAGAAATCTGTCCTTCCTGGTCGGCTGCCCCTAAACTCCTTGAAAGATGGACAGACTGGACAGACAAACAGCCCAGTCCCTGCCAAGACCACTTCCACTGACCCTGAATTCAGCCCTTTCTCACCAAGGTAATTAAATAATTATTGAAAGACGATATTGCACAGTAGTGTTGGCTGCATTTTATCAGTGCATTACTTACTGCTAAATGTTCAATCAAACTTTGCAGAATATCATTTTGCAATTTTGGCTGACTGTAGCAGCTAACAATTATTGTCATTATCAATTATATACCCAAGTACATCCAGTTTACAGCGATGCAGAACAGAGAAAAGCAGAAAATGCTCACATTGGAGAACTGACATCAGAGAGTTTTAGGTATTTTCTTTCTTAAATGATGAAACATTTAATTGTGTATCAAAATAGTCGCTGATTATTTTTCTATCAATTGATTAATCAGCTAGTACACAGACAGATTTTTTTAGTATCAGTATTTGTACAATATGCAGTTTACAGCAGCTACCTGTGGTGAAATAATTGCAGCCTTCAGCAGTTTGTGCTGAAGGCATATAACATTTATGCAGCAGAACTTGCATATTGTACGTTTAAGCAATATTACAGTGTCCTTTAATGTGTTTTTAACCTTTTTTAATGACTTGTGTAGCTATGTACCCAACATTCAAGTATAATTCTTGCTCTTTATCAGCACTAATAGTTATGCTACTGCCATCATAAGTTTTCTAAGCCTGATATTCTCTAGCAGCTGTACAAAGGCAACTGGACTTGCTTGAGGTTCTTGAATTATCTTTAAGAAGAACCTCAAGCAAGTCCAGTTGCCTTCATACAGCTCCTTAAAATACCATGTTTTGGATGACTGAGAATCTTCACAGAATGAGCCAGATAGCCATTTAAACACTTGTGTTTGAACAGAATGATCAGTAATGCTTCTTTCTAAAATGTTTTCTGTAAGTCTTCCTTGTAATCGTGTCCTTGGTTACAGAAGAGTAAAGACTTGCTTGGGGTCCCTGGCTTCACCATCACTCCACCCGGTGGAGCCTGAAGGTCACTTTGAACCATTTGAACCTTTCAAAGAGCCCTGTGAAGAACCTGCAAATGCTGCCAGTAGTTGTAGTAGTAGTAAGAGTAGTAAAGTTGTTAGTTCACAAAGTCCAAATGTCTCTGGAATAGCTCCGTCTCCAGCCAGATCTTCTGACCTGTTGTCGTCGTCGTCTTCTCCAGGTAGAGTAGGAACTTTAAGAGGAGATGTAGGAGCCACAAGAAAGTTAAATGAAAGTACAGGGACTTCAGGAGACAAAAAACATGTTGAAACCTTAAGAACTCCACATAAGGGTGTTGA
>JAJHUR010133824.1:592-12394 GCA_027495735.1 Lutjanus campechanus
AATGCGACCTGGCTGTTCAGACTGCGGTCGCATTCAAAAAAATCCGATATGTATCGGATTCAGTACCACATTTGAAAGTGGCCTGAATCTGATTCGAAAATGTCAGATTCAATGTGACTTGTGCTGTTCACACTGTCAAAAGCAAATCAGATATGGGTCACATTTGAGTGAAAAAATCGGATTCAGGTCACTTGTAACTGCAGTGTGAACGTAGCCTAAGGCTTTTGACTCAGTTGACCATACCATCCTTCTCAAGCGTTTGCATGATATTGGTTTTGATTACAACTCTTGTAAATGGGTTGAGAATTAATTATCTGGAAGATCCCAAGCTGTGATTGGTGATGGTTTCATATCAGAATTTTTAAATATATACAAAGGGGTACCGCAGGGTTCGGTTTTAGGACCTCTGCTTTTTTCTATTTATATCAATGATTTTAATTGTGGTATCACAAATAGCTTAATTCATCTTTATGCTGATGATTCAATCATATATTCTTTTGCTCCATCTGTTGAACAAGCTCTAAATAATCTTCAAGATGATTTCTGCATTATCCAAAGAACTCTGTCTAATCTTAAATTGGTTTTAAATCCAGGAAAGTCAAAGTATATGATTTTTACAAAAAAAACGTACTGTTGACTTAAATAAGTTTACCCTTGCCACAGAAATTGGGACTCCCTTGGAAAGGGTTTCTTGTTATAAGTACTTGGGTATTTGGATGGATGATAAATTGTCTTTTAATTTTCATGTTGCAGAACTTTTAAAGAAGCTGAAGCCCTTATTGGCATTCTTTTATAGAAATAAATCCTGTCTTCCTCAGTACTGTAGGAAGCAGTTAGTACTTGCTACATTTCTATCGGTTTTAGATTATGGTGATATTATTTACATGCATGCTTCTCCCTCTGTTCTTAAACCACTCGATAAAATTTATCATTCTGCTATTAGATTTATTACTGGCGATGGGTTCATGGCCCATCACTGCCAGCTCTATCAGAATGTAGGTTGGACTTCCCTGGCTCTGAGAAGGGAGCAACACTGTATATTGTTTATTTATAAGGCACTACTTAAAAAACTTCCTCTATATTTATTGAGCCTACTGAGCTTCAGATCTCTTAGCTACCCCACTCGTGCACAAAACCCACTGGCTCTTAATATCCCAGCTGTTAAAACGGAGGTAGGGAAATTTGCTTTTGGTTATTTCGCTCCTTTTAAATGGAATAATCTGCTGTCTCAGCTTCAGTTAGATACACTGATTCCTTTCAATCATTTCAAATGCATTCTTGTTGATCTCATGATTTCTGAATGTACATGTGCTTGTTGAATTCATTATGTGCTTCTGTTGAGTGTATGGATATGTATTGTGATGTGTATTGAATTGTATTGTGCTGTAATCAGGGCGTCATTGGCGTCATCTCAATTGGCCTTCCATGAATAAATAAAGGTGAAGAAGAAGAAGAAGAAGAAGAAGAAGAAGATAGAAATGCAAATATCAGATGCAGTCACTGGTGGTTTTGAGATGAGAACAAAGGACCTGCATGATAACCTCATTCAAGAAATACAGAACAATGACAATGAGGAAAGCTATGGCGTAAAACATAGTTGTGTTCTCTCTGACCATCTCTCTTATTTCCATCCTATCACAGGGTTTCCACCTGACGTCCTGCATGACCTTTTTGAAGGTGTGGTTCCTGTGGAGTTGGCGCATTGTTTGAAAGGTTTGATTTCAAAGAAGTATTTCACTTTGGATGACCTGAATAGGGCAATACTGTCCTTTCCTTTTCAACATTCTGATAAGGTTGACCGTCCTCACCCAGTTCCTCAAAACTTTGCCAGTCGAGGAACAATTGGTGGGAATGGGCACGAGAACCACACTCTGCTCAGACTACTGCCTGTTCTTATTGGCGCCAGAGTGCCAGAAGGGGACAAATTTTGGGAGGTACTAATGGATTTAAAAGACATAGTTGAACTTGCTGTGTCTCATACATTCACTGACGAGACCATTCAGTATATGGCCAGTAAGATCTTAGATCACAGGCAGCTGCTTCAGGAAGTCCTCCCCAGCTTACGATTATGACCAAAGCATCACATTGAGCATTACCCTCAGCTCATAAAGTGCTTTGGTCCTCTGGTGCATCTCTGGACAATGAGATTTGAGGGAAAGCACAAAGTTTTCAAGAAAATTGTTCATGACACTCATAACTACAAAAATGTGTTGAAAACCTTGGCAGAGAGACACCAAAACATGATGGCATTCCATTTGTCATCTCCAAGATTTTTCAAGCCCCCAGTACAGACTTCAAAAGTGGAGTCTGTCTATGTTGAGTCATTGCCTGCCGATACACATGCACATGCATGGCATGTTTGTTTGCACTGGGACACATGCTGCCTTGCCTGAGTTTAAACAGATCAGAAACATATTACTTATCGGAAATGACGTCTTCTTTCTACTGAAAGACTATGAGACCTGGTATATTGAGCATTTGCGGTCGTATGAGCTTACAGATCATGTAAGCCATACAGTGAAATCTGTGTGTCAGCTAATTGACCAAATGCCACAGTTTGCCTACAAAGTTTCAGGCAAGCTAATTCTCACAACTAAATATTTCATTCCAGTGTCTGAGTAAAGCAGCAGCACCACACCAAACAGCCATCCTCCACCTTTTCCCCGCAGACCAGAGGGAGGCTAAAGATCTGTCTGCACCTTTCTCTGAACACGAGTCATCTCCTTCTTGGAGAAACTGGATATCATCTATAAAGGTAATGCCTATTTTCCACTATGATCCATGATCTGTAGGATGTCCTCACTGTGTTGAATATTAGAGTTTTTATACCATGATCTATTCTAAAAACTTAAACCAATGCTTGCTTTTAAAGGAATAGTTTGACATTTTGGGAGAGAGAAATGTTTCAGTTGATACCACCATCATGTCTGTAAAGTAAATGAAACCACAGCTTGCAGCTGGTCAGGTTAGCTTAGAATAGAAAATGGAAATGGGTGACATTTTGTGGTTTTAACTGTGCTTAACTGCTTCTTGTCTGGGAACAATGGCTTCCCGGAGTCTGGTTGGATTGCCTGGTAACCTCACTATGATGACAGGATAGTCCAGCACATAACCCCTGTAACACAACCACTAGTCAATTTACTGTACATATTACGAATAGATTAAACAAACAAGATATAACATGTAAATCTGTGATCTAAAGAGATGCCGATAGATTTATTTTGTTACTGTTGGACAGAGCCTGGCTTACTCTTTCCAGTCTAATGTTAAGTTAAATTAATCTACTGTTGCTTGCAGCTTTGTATTTATTGTGCAGACATTAGAGTGGTATCAATCTTCTCATGTAACTCTAGGCAAAAGGCCTCGAGTAGGTGAATAAGTGTATTTCTCCAAGTGTCAGACTTTTCCTCAAATGCTGTGGTTTATCTCTGTGAGCTGTGTGCAACGGTTACATGATCACTTTTTACATCTTGGAAAGTTATGAGAAATATTGCACTACAGTGTGTTTAACTGCTGCACATAGTCAGAAACAAGAATGCACTCATAGCATGGTGCAAGGTTTAGGTCTAATAAGAAGGGAGCAATTGATATACTGATATTTGTGGGTGGTCTGCACAGCCAGTGAAAAACAGAGAGACAACACCTGGAATAATTCTTTGTGTTTTATGTTGCAGGTCTCCTTAACACAGTGTAAATGGCAGTGACTGATATCCTAAAACTAAGGGTCATCCTAGATGACATCAATGCAAAGAGGCTCATTTTGCCCTCTCGTCCTGAGACTGTAAATGCCCTCATATATGAGGTGAAAACCAAGTTGAACCAAGTTGATTTTCGCCTTCAATTTCAAGACCCCGAGTTTGATAATGTCCTGTGCAATTTAGTTAACATAGAGGACCTACCATCCAGGGCAACTGTTAAGGTAATTAGACTTGTTGAGTCTGATCTGAGTTCAACCAGCACAGATGACAGTGTTACTGTCTGATAACACAGATTCACCAGAGCATCTTTGCCGATGGCCAGAGGTATTTGTTGTCCCTGCATTCTCATACAAAGTGGAATATGCTCTGAGAGAGGGCAACTCTGCATTTGAGAAAAAGGGGGAAATGCTCAGGTTGACCAGGGATCAAAAACACAACATACTAGATGTAATGGCTGCTGAAATTTATGAGCATAAAGCATATCCTAGTAGCAAACAGATTGGCAAGGCTGCAGAGGCTCTAGTGAACAAACACCCCTGTCTGAAAGAAAATGGTTCCCAAACAGGGTATGAGGGTTGGAAGAACAGCCTGCGCTTCAAAATGGGCAACTACAGCACCAAGCTGAGCAGAGCTGGCATAAAGGATGTGGCTGTGAGTGCAGGAAAACGCAGCAGAACCAATCCAGAGGGTGCAGCATCCAGGACCAATATCAAAAGACCCAAAAGAGGGGAAGTCAACTTTCTTCCCAATTATCCCTCTGGAGAAACTAAAGACACACTGGAGACTTGAGATGGTGGAGGAGTTCAAGAAGACATTGTCAGAAAGAGACATGTTGCTCATCCATCAATATATGCAGCGCACCTTTGCACTCAGGCGTGAAGAAATAGTGAATTCAGCTCCTCCCATTGCCGAACTAAAAGACAGATGGCCTGCGCTCTTTTGTGAAGCCCAGGTGAGTAAAAACTTGAAAAGGGAACTTTAAACTGTTGATAAGTCACACAGACTGTCAAAGTTATGATGATTCATTATGCTTGACCTGGAAAAAAAGAGCTTAAGTTGTTAAATATGGTATGTCTATTTGTCTGAAAATGTTCTGTGCTGTGCTTTTTTCTATGCAGCTCTACTGTGAATTCCACAGGATCACCAATCAAAATCTACCATTTTCCTTCTTTGCACTTGACAAATACACGCCTGTTGAAACTCTGCAGAAAGAGGAGGACCGGAAGTTTTGGGGAGAAGATGGAAGAACTCCTGATGGCATATGAGGAACAGGTAAAAATATTTGTGATGCATCATATTAATGTTGAATGGGAACAGCGGACCCAAACCTCCACCTGTGCATTGGATTTGTTTGGACAACAGGACAAGAATGATGCCACTGCAGCTAGAACAGCAGCCCTGGCTGGTCTACCCCTGTACCTGAAGGAGGATTCATCAGGTGTCTTCAAGACTTGCAGGGTATTTTTGTTTTCTCCAATTCCTATATCCATAGCTCAATACTTCATCTAAATTTATTTTTCAAAGAGAGAATTAGAAATTGCCTTCTGCTGTGTGTCTACGTTTTGCTGCCTTTGAGCAGTTCTGTATGTTGGAAGCAACAGGAGTACTGCTGTAGGAACCTAAGCAATGTCCTGCTGTGGAGAGGGTCAGCAGCAAGACATATTTTAGGCACATAAAAACATCAGTATCAGTTTAAGCGTAGGCTGTATTTAGAATATTTTCAGCACTTTACCTTGCTGGCATGCAGCCTTTTCTGAACAAAAAAAACACCATTGTATAAGCCAAATATTACTCTCCAAAGCAACTATAATTTTAGCTTGCATAACATGGAAGTTACTGGCCCACTGTTGCCTTGATTGATTAGTTTGTTTGTGTTATTGTCTTTGGTGTTTTGAAGGGTTAGTTTGGATTTACCAAAGTCACCCAATAACACAAACAAATTAACTGATCAAGGCAGTAATAGACCAGAAACTCCTGTGTTCTGTGAGATAAAATTACTGTTTTTGCCAAAGGAGACTGGTTGTTTTGTCTTACATAACAGGAATTTCCTGTCAGAAAAGGCCCAAGTTAAAGTTGTGAAAACATTCCAAATATAGTGCAGACTAAAACTGATATTAATTTGGTTTTGGTGGATAAAATATGTTCTCTGTTGACCCGATCCACAATATGTAATATAATGTAATCGCTTGGCGTCAATACTGGTAATTCTCCCACCCCAATCGAGGAGTTTTTGATAAAAGTGCAAAAAGGAAGTGGGGGCAAGAAAATTATAGGTAATTTTTATCAAATATTTTCATGCATGACTCTTAATAATACTTTACAGACAAAAAGGAGATGGGAAACCGAATTGGGTACAGACATACCACAAGACAAATGGGAAGAAGTATGTACTGGTGTGCACTTAGTAACCAATTCAAACACCTGGAGGGAATTCAGATGGAAGGTGGTAATGAGATTTTTTCGGACACCAGAAATAGTGGCAAAAATGGGCTCAACATACTCAAATAAATGTTGGAGAAATTGTGGTACACAAATTGGCAACCATACCCACATATTTTGGACATGCTCTAAATTAAGTACTTTTTGGACAGAAATTTTTGATGCACTTAAGATAATATTTCATCAAAATCTCATAAAAGATGCAAGGATAGCACTCTTGGGTTTAATACCAGAGGGCATTGATGGAAGAGCAAAGAAATACCTTTTACAAATATTAACAACAGCAGCAATTAAATGTATCAGTCAAGTGGTTAAAACCTGACCCTCCGACATATAATATGTGGACTGAGAAGGTATGGGAAATTTACCAGATGGAACAGATAACGTACTCCTTGAGACTCCAAAAAGAAACATTTATTAAAAGATGGAGCCCCGCTGTTGCCATACTAACACAGTGAAGTGATTGAAAGTCACCTACATATTCTACAGTTCATATGTATCTTCATCTTCCTACTTGACTCACCTCTTGATACATATACATATACTTATGCCACTGTACACACGCACACACACACACACACACACACACACACACACAATATTCCTCTCCCTGACCTTTACCCTTTTTCTCTTACTTACTTACATATATATTTTTTTTATTTTTCTTAGCAATTTCTTTTTTTCTTCTTTTCTTTTCTTTCTTCTTTTTTCTTTAATTACACTTTTGTTTTATTTGTTTTGTTGGATTTCAAAATTAATATCTTCAGCTGGGATGTGTTTGTTTACCTAAATTTTTGGATTGCCTTCAAACCATATAGATACAGCTGTAAGAAATGGAAGGAAAAAAACATGGAAACTCTGAAATGATTGTATCACTTGCTTGAATTGAAATAAATAAAAAAAAAGTTTAAAAAAAAATAAAAAATACTGGTAATTCTCTCTGGTTCTCCAAACTGGGGGTGAGATGCCTGACATCTACTGTAGGTAATACACTGACTATCAATACTCATACAACCTCATTTAATAATCTAAACTATCCCTTTAATGCAACACACACATGTAAATATGTCCATGGAAAAAGGGGTTTGTGTAATCATTCCTCCTGTCCATTTAGATAAGTTATATAAAAAGAACTGTGTTTGGTAGCGTGTTAGTGTGTCTTTGGAGCTGTAATATAGTTCTTAGTTTTCAGGACAGTAATGTTTTCATTTCTTAAGTTATCTTGATAGAAAAGAAGGCACCATTCAGATTTAGAAGAGAATAATTATTAAATGAAAGAATTAAATACAGCATTTGAAATGCTGATATCTCAAGAAGGCCATACGTTTGCCATCTGACAAACTGAGGGTAATAATCTTCCTAAATAATCTTTTACTCTTAGTCTGGTGTCTGATGTCAGCATTTCTTACTGAAGCCTACAGTTGTCTTGTTGCAATGATTTGATCATGATGTTTTAACTATATCATTAGCCTTTTTATTAGCTTGATGGTTTGTACACTTGCACTGACACACAATGAACATGTATTCCCTTTTCAGGATGAGTTAGAGGCAATCCAGGAGGGAGCAGTGACTCTGGTGGCAGTAGCGGATGAAGAGGAGGTGCCTGCAGGTATTCCCTTCAAATCTCACCATGTGTCCATCATCCTTGAGGATCAGGTTGTAATGTCTCACAGATCTTGGCCAGATTCTCTGGTGATTTTGTTTGGACTGATCTATGCTCTTCATTTGAGCTACCCCGAGAAGCTAAGTGGCTTCTTTGAGTTCATCCAGGTTGTACTCTCAAATCTTGATGATGAGAGAAAGCAGCTCAAACCTAAGTTACAGGCTTTGAGAAATGAGCTGGAGTAAGTTGTCAATGGAGCCACTGCTCCTTGTTGTTGTCAGCATTGTCTGAAAATAATGTTTTATGCCAGATGTTTTGGCCTCCATGCCTAAACTGTTTAACAAGTGAGAAAATTTTCTGAGCATTTTACTGCAGAGAATTATATGCATCAACTGTTTTCAGTTCAGATTTTGTTTGTTTAAAGGGACAGTTCAGCCCAAAATCAAAAGTACAAATTTTTTGGCCTGGCCTGTAGTGCTGTTTATCTATCTAGATTTGCTTTTAGGTGAGTTGCAGAGTTTTGGAGATAGCAGCTGTAAAGGTTTCTGATATAATGCGACAAAGTGGCACTCAAAAAAAAGGGAAAAAGAAAAAAAAAATAATCTAGTGTCTCTTTCCAAAAATCATTTTCATACATTTTTACATTGAAAAGTTATATTTACAGTTATGTTTGTTCTGCGTTCAATTAAATAAATTGTTTAAGTTGAGTCAGATGTGTATTTTTTATATTGTGTTAATACAACTTAAACAGTTTAAGGCAATCGGTTTCCTCAATTGAATTGAGTAGTGATAACAAAGTTTTAAGTTGACACATATACGATGTAATAATTTGCTTTAGTGGAAGAAAACTGAGTGAATTCAACTTGAATAGTAACATTTCCATAAAGAAGATGCATTTAAGTTAGTCTTACTTTATTCAGATGAAGTCCATTAATACATTTTAAATTAGTTTAGAGAAATGCTGCATATGAGTGTAATGTACTTAATAGTTTTGAGGTCAATTAACTTAATGGAATTTATATTGTTAACTTAATTTGTCCAAGTTATGTTAACAATATATATTTGAGTTATGTTTACTTAAACAATTTAAGCATGAAAAAATATTTCATTTGAGTTAATACACTAAAAGGGTTTAAGGCAATCGGTTTCCTCAAACCATTTGAGTTGAACAAACTTATCAGGTTTTACAGTGCACACTGAAGTTTGTGAAGAACAGACTTTGGACCTCCATGAGCCAGGATCGCCTAGAGCAGCGGTTTTCAAAGTGTGAGGCGTGCCTCCCCTGGGGGGCGCCAAAGTTCATCAGGGGAGGCACGGAGATGCAGCATAGGGACGGATTTACCTCCAACAGCTGGCAGTGCGTCTGTCACAGAAGACGCTAAAATCTCCTGAAGAATCCGTTCTAAACCGAGGTGAATAAAAGGTTGTTTTTTATTAAATGATTATATAATTCTAACTTGTGATCACTGACTTTATTAAGCCGACTGTATCTAACACCGCGACACGCACCGTGCAGCCTGCTGCAGACGCGCACCAGCATCTGACTGCAGGCAAAATAAGTGATCTGTGTCAGCTTAGTAGCAGACCTCCATCCCTCTGCCCCCGAATGGTCTCTCAGTTTGGCAACTGCCATGGAAGGTGTTTTTCCTGCCACAAAAATAACAGTATCGTCAGCGTACATGTGTTACCCAGCCCCTATGCAGCACTCAGACACGTCATTATTGTCTAAGCTAAACAGCTAAAGGTCCGAGCAGCCATCCCTGCGATATGCCCATTTCACTTTCACAACGTTCAGGAATTAATATGATCAATGGCGACCTGTTGACTCCCATTTCATAAATGAGAATCAAGCCATCTTCTTTTTTGCTAGAGATGAGACAATGACTTTGGTTAATTTGGATAGCGGGATGTCATGCTCGACAGTATCAAATGCCCATTTGAGGCCTAGAATCTGCACCAACAACATTCTCCCCATCCAAAAACCTTTTGACATTTTCCAGCTGGTAGCAATTTGCTTGTTCTGTGCGATATCACGCAGGAAAGTGTTCTGCAACGGTCTCTGTTAGCCTGTGTTGTGGTTCCATGGTGTAATGGTTAGCACTCTGGACTCTGAATCCAGCGATCCGAGTTCAAATCTCGGTGGGACCTGTTGCAAGGCCTCGTGGTCTGTCAGGCTGAAAGTTGCAATGTGGTGGAGGCGTGTTTTTTGAGGTACCACTGGGAGGCCTCAAAAAACCCACTGGTCCCTTGGTCACGATATCCACCCGAAAGGCCTATAATACGATAGCACAGACAGGGTTGGAAGCTTTGAGTGAATTGATGGCTGCATGATTGAAATTGCTTCTGATTCCTTCATAATGATGAGGTTTCACTGTCATCCTCAAGTCACACCCAGGCCAAAGAGCCAGTTAAACATGTAGCATAGCCTAAATAAGCTAAGGACATTTACAAGCAGTAAAGCTTGCGTTTTCACAAAGCTGACCACTTTTGTCACTGGTTGTAGACTATCTGGTTTGGCCATATGCTCTGTAAAATGTATCATGAGTCAAATGTTGTGCAGTAGTTCCCGGGGAGCCCCTGTGTGGCTATGGATTGGCAAAGACTCGCGAGGCAAGTGGTAGAAATGCGCCAATAACGTTACAAAGTAACCTACCAGGAATGTGCGCTTAGATGCATGGCCAGCTGCTTACTGGATGACACTGCCTTTGCGGCAAAAATTGAGCCATGATATATCACAGCAGTGTCACTTTGGCCTTCTATAAGGCAAAATATTTACTGTACTGGCTGATATTTCTGGAATTTTCCACTCACGCTAAGCTTCACGCAGTCAGGATGGCCGAGCGGTCCAAGGCGCTGCGTTCAGGTCGCAGTCTCATCTGGAGGCGTGGGTTCGAATCCCACTCCTGACAGCTGGCCTTTTCTCCACTGTTAGCATTTCCTGTAACGTGATACTGGCAAAGTAAAGTGAGCAACTCCCTGTGTGTTAGGGGACAGGCGTAAGGAAGAATACACCAACCACGTGTCCGACTCGGCTTTCCGGCATGCTCGCGCGACTTAGTAGCAGGCCTCCGGCCCTCTACCCCCCAGCGGTCTCTCAGTTTGGCGAAAGCCATGGAAGGTGTCTGTCCTACCACAAAAATAACAGTATCGTCAGCGTACATGTGTTACCCACCCCATATGCAGCACTCAGACACGTCATTGACGTCTAAGCTAAACAGCTAAAGGTCCGAGCAGCCATCCCTGCGATATGCCCATTTCACTTTCACAACGTTCAGGAATTATTATGACCAATGGCGACCTGTTGACTCCCATTTCATAAATGAGAATCAAGCCATCTTCTTTTTTGCTAGAGACCAGACAATGACTTTGGTTAATTTGGATAGCAGGATGTCATGCTCGACAGTATCAAATGCCCATTTGAGGCCTAGAATCTGCACCAACAACATTCTCCCCATCCAAAAACCTTTTGACATTTTCCAGCTGGTAGCAATTTGCTTGTTCTGTGCGATATCACGCAAGAAAGTGTTCTGCAACGGTCTCTGTTAGCCCGTGCTGTGGTTCCATGGTGTAATGGTTAGCACTCTGGACTCTGAATCCAGCGATCCGAGTTCAAATCTCGGTGGGACCTGTTGCAAGGCCTCGTGGTCTGTCAGGCTGAAAGTTGCAATGTGGTGGAGGCGTGTTTTTTGAGGTACCACTGGGAGGCCTCAAAAAACCCACTGGTCCCTTGGTCACGATATCCACCCGAAAGGCCTATAATACGATAGCACAGACAGGGTTGGAAGCTTTGAGTGAATTGATGGCTGCATGATTGAAATTGCTTCTGATTCCTTCATAATGATGAGGTTTCACTGTCATCCTCAAGTCACACCCGGGCCAAAGAGCCAGTTAAACATGTAGCATAGCCTAAATAAGCTAAGGACATTTACAAGCAGTAAAGCTTGCGTTTTCACAAAGCTGACCACTTTTGTCACTGGTTGTAGACTATCTGGTTTGGCCATATGCTCTGTAAAATGTATCATGAGTCAAATGTTGTGCATTAGTTCCAGGGGGGCCCCTGTG
>JAJHUR010133825.1:1272-16237 GCA_027495735.1 Lutjanus campechanus
ATATTTCTCCCTCATCAGATTCTCCCTCCTCACTGAGCTCGTCTCTACCATAAACGGTTCAGAAGTTATTTAATGTTTTGTGAAACGTGAAAGCGTTGCACCGATGGAACGCCATGTGGAACGCCCGGCTTAGCATTGATGCTGCGCTCGGTTTAGCGTCTGTTCCCGTACCACGTGATTACACGCACCCAATACGGTCCTTTGTTGTAACGTGAAAGCGCTGCACCGATGCAACGCTCGTCTTTTGAGTAAAAATACTATATCGCGATATATATCGTTATCGGGATATAAAATTACCTATATGGTGATATAAATTTTTGTCCATATCGCACAGCACTAACACACATCATATTTTTACTCTGAGAAGTTTAGATTATTTGGGATTAAGTTCTGTATGGCAGTCAGGCATGAAATATCAAGATATCTAGACTAGGTCTCTCCAGCACAGGCCTCCAGTAGGGCTACCTATGATTAAAAAGCATGTACACACCCATAACATAAAAATGAACTTCAGACCAATGCATTTGCCAAATTAAAACTGATGTTATGTGTTACTTATTCTCCTTGTCCCCTTGTGGGATTTAAGGCTACAGTAAGCCCCCTCCATCATTCTAACAGATAGGGATGTTTTAGCTTGATTTAATGCTCAGTTATAGCAATGCAAGTTTAAACTTGCATGTAACTCCTGTTAAAAGGTTTTTTGGGGAGTTTTTCCTTATCTGAATCTAAGACACGGGTGTCCAACTCATTTTAGGTCATAAGCTACATAGAACCCAATTTCATTTCAACCGGGCCAGACCACTGAAATCAATTGCGTAATAATCTATATATAATAACTCCTCCAAATGTTGGCATAAAGAAGTAACTGCATATTCTAAAAATGTTCCCAGTTAATGAACCATCTATTTACAAAACAGATGATGAACAAAAAAGGTGCATTTTCAACAATATGTCACATTCAGTTAGTCTACTGTCATTACATGTGAAGCAATAGGAAGTTGTCCATTTTTCTTGGAAAATCTGACTTTCTGTGTCCACTTTTCTCCTTTTTGACTAAGACACATGCAACTTCTGCATGAACAGCAGCCTATAATTGACAGTGTTCTGCCACATTGCCTGTGTGTAAGCATGTGAGATTTACAAAAGCGTATCCAATGTACGGCCTGTTAGTCTTGGTATCAGCCTAACTTCCTGTGATTTTGTGATTTTGGGTGATATAAATAAAATAAGACTTGCCCTAATAAGACTTGACAGTTGCATTTGAATATAGCCTGTGACATTGTATTATGTTAGCATCTGTATAATTTAGGTCATACTTGATAGTGCAAAAGCTTTTCCCTCTAATGCAGGAAGCCCTTGTTTAGGTTTTAGGACTGTGCCGCTTGTCTGAAATACAAAAGCAGTACCGCTGACTGCTTTTGCACCCTCTGATCTCAAAGCAAACTCTGCGAGATACTACTCCCATGCTATTCAGAGAATGGATCAATAGGATAACTATTTCCGTCCTTGTGTCTGTCCTCTTGTGAAGGAGACACAGTCACAGAGTGAATCACAGCTCAACTGAAGATCTCCTTCTGAGAGCCACAGAAATAGTGCACAGAATTCTAATCTTATCTAGTCATACTCAGCTGTCATATGGTGGCATGTTTGATGCTGTGACACTGACTCCAGGACAAGCGCTGTTCATGTAACCCTTCGTGCAGTTCTCTCTGGGCTGATCTGAATGTCATCTTCATCTCTCTGTGTCTCCTTGTCTCTTGATAGGCCTACGCGTCAGGTTGTGACGTGGTGATTTTGGGCAGTGACTTTGAGAGACTGCAGATCATCCCAGGGGCCAAACATGGCAACATCCAGGTCGGCTGTGTCGACTGCTCACTACAGGGTGGACAGGTAAGGCTAATGGAGCCGTGCTCTCTGTCATGTCGAGTCTTCAGCCTGATTTGCGAAGCTGGATGTCCCTGAAATACCATACCATGATTGTTGAGTATCAACATTGCAGTTTGAATAAATAATGCACCATATTCATACCCAACACTTAATTCAACCCCATTGTGTGATAGAGGTCAAACTGCAAAAATAGAGGATCAGTCAAAAATGAAAAAGCGAGGGCACTAGGGTTGTTTTTGCACAGAGCAATGACGTACCTCCAATTACTTTACTTTCTTTTAATGACCACATAATTGGGATTGGTTGAATGTGTTTTTGATCAAGTATGTAGCTAGCTATTTTGATAATTAATCATTTTGAGTCATTTTTGAAAGAAAAAAAGTCCAAACTATGTAATTTCAGCTTCTCAAATGAAAAAAAATATCTTGTTTCTTTAGTCCTCTGTGACTATGTTTACACGCACACAAATTTTTTCAGAAGATGACAAGCACAATGACTCAAGCAGCTCAAGCCGGTCCACTTTTTCAGAAGCAGAGCATGCATGACTGCATGTAAAGAGGAGTATCAGTGGAGTATTTATTTTCATTATCCATGTTTTCAGTCTGGCATTTTGTTCATGTAAACGTCTTGTACATTGACAAGACATTCCATGTTTCAAGGCAAATATTGGATTTTGGCCCTAGTAGTTTTGCTCATTAGTTTCTTTAACAGTATGTTTTTTATTTATGGAGTGGCAGCGTTAGCATCATGCCCAATCCCCAAACCTGGAGTGCCAGCGTGTTTTCGTCGGGTGCCTCACCTGAGAACAGTCTAGTAAGGTTAAACCTGCCAGGGACTGTGGATCCCCCCACAGCATAGCTATCAGGGTCTTAGGAGCATGCAAGCCTTTTTACTATGACAAGGTCACAGCACAGGGAGAGGTACGTACCTGTCAGGGGGAGAGGTGCAACATGCTGCCAAGGACCAAATGCAATAGAAAGAGCTCTGTGAAACCTTATGTCCCATATGTGATGAAAAGGAGTAAGGGAGTAGTAAGCATGGAAACGTAGACTATGACAGTAAACTGTATATCTTTGGGTTGTTGACAAAATAAGACATTTGAGGACATCACTTGGGGTTTGGGGTATAGTGATCATCATTTTTCACCATTTTCTGTCATGCATTTAATGTACCAAGCAACTAATTTGTTTAATTCATAAAATAATAGTTGCAACCCTAATGAACCCTATCCAAATTTAGCTAAAATTTCCAGGACTCTGTTCTTTTTAGATTTTGTCATAGATAAACTGTAACTGTTTTTTAACACACTTCAGGGGCAAGCTCTGTTGCCCTCTTATTAAGTGTTGGCAGCTTATGTTCTCAGGAAAGAGATTTGTTGGCAACATCAATGGCTGTTCTAATGATCTTGAGCTTCTTGTCATCAAAGCCAAGTGAGGGAAAAATCACCCAGAAAAGCAAGTCGTGGTACAGCAGGCACATTCACTGATGTAATGCCACTGATAATCCCTGTAATGATCCCAAATGGTTTTAACTGCAGGCACAAACAAAAGATCTGTTGTGAAGTGTTTTGTATCTGGAACAGATCTGTGAAAATGTTTTAATGTCATGACATCTTTGTGATGTTTCTTACCGAACTCTGTTCTGAGTCCATCTCTGACGCAAAGACAACAAGAGAATTGCCTGTGTATACACTTTCAGATTGCTACAGGAACAGGCTAAATGTAGAACTGGATCAGATTTTTTTAAAACTTGTTTTGGCTGATTTTCTGGTATACTTTGTGAAAATAGGTGGTGCTGGGGCTAGTCCCGTTTTCACAAAGCATTTAGGAGCAAGAATGTAGAATTATGCTGAATATTTTGAATAAGAACAGGCCTTAAGTATAGATTTTACAGTTTCTGTGTCTGTGATTTGAACAGTCTAAATTTCACAAGTTATAAAAGCTATAAAAGTGAGACCTGAAAGCTACAAATCTTGGCCAAGAGCCAACACAACCTTTGGTGATACTACTTGACCTGCTGTTAAAAGCAACTCAGGCTGGTTTAGCTTGTTTTGAGTAGTTTCTAATGGAGTTTTTAACCTTTCCCCCATCAACTGATGCCATAAAATCTAACTGGAAAGCTGCATAAGGTCAGATCTGAATCTCTGCAATCTGTGTGTTAAATATCTTCAGGGATTGTTTATAATAATAATTCTTGGGCTGTCCCTCACGGGAATATTCAAAGCACAACACAAGCTGTCATACTTTCCTCAGACTAGCGGAAACAAGGACAGGAGGGGAGATATTAGCTACTGTCTATTCCATTCCTGTCTCAAAAGTCAAGTTGATGAGTGAGCAAGTGTTTGAACAGTTGGAAGCTCATAGGGTGGTTTGAGTTCATATTTGTCATAGCCCTTTGCCATATTTGTGCACAAGGAGCAGAAATGCGCTCTTGTAAAGTTGTTTTTCAGCTTGCGGACGTTGTTTTGTGTGCTTGAATCAAATGCAAACACCTGTTTATATGTGCACAGGTTTTGTGGTTAATTAAACGCCATAGAGGAGCTCAATACCTCACTCTTCTTCAATCTCCTGTTTCTTTCAAAGCAGACGACACAGCATCTCCTACTTCTCTTTAAAGAAATAAGTAGTATTCAAATTTTATTTTCAATGTTGATGACTATGGCAATTGTAGAAACTTCTAAGGTTCAGGGCATTAGGATAATCCGTAAATAATACCATCTACCTTGTCTTGTTTTAATGTCAGAGGCAGTGATTACAAGGGTATTATTCAGAATCTGTAGGATTTATGTCTAAATAAAAACCTGTAAAACCCTTGTTGCATCTCTGCACAGGGCTGCACAGTTAACCAACATGTCATTGGAACTGCAATGTGGCCAGGTGCAAAATCAAAATCACAGAAGCTGCAATTTTTTGAATAAGGAAAAATGTGTAACAAAACTTCATTATAATGGAGCACTGAAGTGCTGCAGAGATGTTCTGACCAACAAATCTTGTTCTCCAGATGTAAGAATATATCTTGGTACAGACCACAACAAATGTCACATCATGAAAGTGCAAATGACACTTGAAATGACAAATGACACACACGTCATGAATTGCGATCACAATATCTTTATATTATTGTAATATTGTGAGAGTGCTGCTTTTTTTGTTCAGTGGAAGCCAAAGCAACCCATCTTGCATTATTACTATATAGCCACAGGACTCAGTTCCTCTTAATTACTGAGTAACAATGTTGCAATCAAATAAAAAGGGAGGATTCCAGCATTACTTCATCAGCATAAATTACTTCATAAAGACATTAAAGCCAGAAGTCATCATTTTCAGGCCATCACTATAATGTGGATTTATTTTTTTTTTAATTGGGGACAGGATGTGATTTAAATCAAATGAAAAAAGCTATTCTTCCAACCCAAACCAACCAACCCTTCACCTCCCCTACCCTCCCCTCGATTCAGTCGGGCCAGAAGTAACCTCACATGCCTCCAGCATGGCCTAGCATCTGTTTAAGCATGCTGAGTTGTTATGCTTGCTAGTTCCACCTCAATGTCCCTCCCCACACTGTGATATTTGCAATGCTGTTAGTTTATACAGCCTTGTTGAGCACACAGCCACTGCACTCATACATTCTGTAGCACTTCAGATGCATTTTGTGAGCATTAATGACCCACTGTGATGAAACATGTATTTTCCAAAATCATTATATTGAAGGTGCAATTAATTTTAATTTAAGAATACCACATTATTGTGATTATTGTTGGCTCTTAAACCTTGTAACGGGCCAACCTCATAATCACATGGAAAAATCTGACAAGTTGACAAAATTTGTTTGTTTTTTTTCATTTCACAGCATAGACGTAGTGAGTAGCCCATGTTATTTTTTTAAAGTTCCCAAGAGCCCTCTTCATACTAATCAAAATACACAGTTTTAAACCATAATTCTTATTTAGCTGATTTAGAAAGGCTACAAAGTTGACTTGTTATGGTCGAAACATATTTCATAGCAATGTTTAATTAATTTGTCAAGAAATAGAAAGCTTATCAGTGCTTAAGCATGTTTTTTAAACCAGGAAGTGAGCTTAGGGTATAGCTAACCCTTTTCTATACCTCATTAAATCATGTTTTCAAAAAATCTTTTGATAGGAAATGATTTGTTCCAGTTCTCAAGAATGGACAAACATAACCAGATTTGACACTGACACTGCTGAGCTTTGCATTTCTTAAATTCATACAATACGATGTGTTGAAACAGTTCACCATGCATCCTTGAAGTTCATTACAAATTGTAAAGCTCTGACTCACCACTGTGAGTTATACTCTTGGGTTAGATGGCCTACTCTCGCCACCTGTACGTTCTTACATTGGTACATCTTTATATTTAAGGCAGTCATGCAGAGAAGTGCCGGACGGTATTCATTGCATTCTCGGGACTACTCTCTGTCCCAAATGCCAGAAACTGGGAAAAGGGCTTTTGGATATTCTGCACCCTCAGCATGGAATATGTTTCAGGATTACTTAAAATTGAAGTAACTAGTCTCATTAAATGCTTTTAAATCCAAAATGAAAGACCCTAGAGGCAGATTCCATAGGATGTCAATGTTTTTAGCTTGCCTGATTGCTCCTTCTCCTCCTAGAAAGTTCTCTTTGTACTCATAGAATGTTCTCTCTTATTGCAAATTTCAGTGCATGCTAATTGTATTTTGTCTTCCTTTGTGTCTCTGTCCGCAACCTTGTGTTTTTTTGCTGCTGACTTTCTTGGCCAGGTCCCCTGAAAAAGAGATTGTTAGTCTCAGTGGGACTCACCAAGTTAAGTAAAGATTAAATTAAAAAAAAAAAATCAAAACACAAAATAAACAAAAATAATTGCATTGTTTGATGTGTGTTCGACTACCTCACAGTTTGAATGTTTTCAACAGCTTGCATCAGGTCATACTGTAAAGTATTTTTCTTTAGGTTTAAAACAAATGGCTGTAGAGCAACATTATGGAGGCAGGACAGGGAGCAACCTCCCATAACACCAGGAAGCAGTGGCCTTAAATCAACATTTAAATGCTGCACCCATTATTGTTAGTTACTGTTACAGTCTGTTCCTGGTGGAGTTAAAACAGTTTCACTGGACACTTTATATGTTCGTTGCACTAATCTTGCAGCATAATACGAGACCAGAATCTCAGTTGGGGGTTTTATGAAAATCAGACCAAAGAGTAGTCATCATTATAACCATGAAAAAGAAGTTTTTAATGTTTTATAACTCTTTTCTTTTACTCGCAGAACAGGCCTACGTTGAGTTGACTACTATATTCCCTGGAATAGAGCTACAGGATATCATTAGTTCTTTCACAGTGTAGATGTTTTACAGTTTCCTCTCCACTGGAATCTGATTAAATGTGAACTGGGGGGCCCTGGTAGCTCACCTGGTAGAGCGTGACACTGTGTTTGGGCTGAATCCTTACCACAGCAGCCTGGGTTCGATTTCAGCCTCAGGCCCTTTGCTGCATGTCATCCCCTCTCTCATTCTGTGTATTTCCTCACAAATAGCAGAAGTACCAAAAAAAACTGTGTTCCTTATGTATCATCATGTCATGAGCCATTGTCAGTCAAGAAAGATTTTCTGAGACCGTCATTGTGCATATGATGGCTTGTATGTGTGTCCCTGTGTCAATTAATACATGCACATTTTCACGTGTGAGTCTAGTGACTCACTCCCTCTAGCTGGTATTCATGCTCTAGACAGTCAGCATATTATTTACTCCAATAGAGACACAGCTTGTATTATCCAAGACCTGGGCCTTATTAAGCTTGGTATTTGTGGTCACTGCTACAGAAATCTCACCCAATCAGTGTGTGTAGCATTGTGACTATGGCTTCCATGGAGAGCACTTGAGCACATTGCCCTAAACAATGCATGAATGGGAGGTGGCATATCAACACTGGGTTATTATTGGTTCAGTGTTCAATGTATTTTGCTTTGTTGTCCAAGGACTATACTCATTTACTGTTGAGACATGTCATGGTTTGTATAGTAAGCTATAGATTTTTTTTGTTTACTCCTAATTAGTATCTCGATGAAGGATCTACACTCATTATTCACTGTCTAAATTGTCAATAACAAGAATTTCTTTTCCACAAGAAATATGAGCTAGTAAGCTATTTCAATAAAATACAGTTTATTACAGGGGTGCACCATTTTTAAAATTCTGAGCCAGGACCAATGTTTAAAATAATAATTTGACCAACAGCTGATACCAATGTTTTTTGTTTGTTTGATTTGTTTTTGCTATAATTCATCCCCCCTTTTGTGCCAAGAAAACAAAGGAATCCTAATTAGAAAAATACAGCATCAGTTGCCCTCTTAAATCACATCAGTGTTGAGTCCAACCAGCAGGCTTTTTCTCCAGAACTGCAGCTGGCCATGCTAGCTAATGTTGTCTGAGTCCAACCGCAGATAACCAACACAACACTTAGTGAACGCAAAATTCATGTGACACACCAGAGATAAAAATCAGCCAGTGCCATCAGTGAATTATTGCAGTCAGATAGGCAAATATCGGCTGATACGGATGTTCAACTGATAAATTGTTGTATTTCTAGTCTGTTTCATAAACTCATAGTAATTCATTTTGCAATAAAATTTTGTATCTGTCAAATATTTTAGGTTAAATTGTCATTTTGAACATGATTGGGTCTCTGTAAATAATGATAAAGAATATGGTTTAGACCTGCTCTGTATGAAAATTGCTGTGTGATAACTTATGTTATGACTTGGTGCTATACAAATATAAAAATTGAACTAATTTACAACAATGATTTGACAATTTTTTTTACATATTTATAGATAGAATTGCAATATAATACGTGGAGTAATACTGTATATGGTTCTGTTTTCTGTGATACCTTTTCTTTCTGTATCAGAAAAATCTATTGTACCTGATGTGTTGCCTTTTATTTTTTTTCTGCTGACAGATTGCAGCTTCCTATGGAAGCATCGTGTGTGTCTTTGAGCCTGTTCAGCACCCAGATCAAAAAGACACATCATCTCTGACTGTGAGTAGACCACATTATCTTCCAGTCCCAGTCTGGTTGTACATATATTCAGATCATCCTGAAAAACTCTCTCAGGCAACTTAATATTTGTGATAGTGCAGAAATAATCCAAATAAATAAATTCTGAATTATTGTATGAAGTCTTGCAGTCATTGGCATATTTATTCCTTTTCCATAGTCAGTGCAGTCCTATGTTTTTGATGTCTGTGTTGAATAGTCTTCTGTTGTTAGAGAAGTCAAAGGATAGTCATAATGAATGGAAAAGTTTTACATATCTTAAACACAACTCAGTACCTCTTTCACTGCAGAATTTCCTTGGTGTTACTGCTGCCGTCTATGTGACCTGATCGCATGTGACTCACATGAGAGCAGCTTCACTTTTGGTTCTTGTTATGCTTTTATAAAAAATGACATAAGGAACAAAAGGAAGTTATTTCTTTTTATTATTAATGTTTCTTTTGAAATGTTGTCTCTGTTTTTTTCGTACAGAAGGTGAACTACCAATGGCAGAAGACTGGTCAATTTGTATTAAAGTCTATGGTACGGAACCTGGCTTGGCACCCCACAGGTACTTTGATACAAAAGACAATTATATCTTTAAAAAAGTGTTGGGCTGGTACTATAAGCTCTATAATTACAGTATATGAATATCTCTTGCAGTATATGCCTTCATGTTTCTTTTTTATGTGATACATGACCTGGCAGGTATCTGTCCTGAGAGAGTGAAATGTGTTTTTGTGTATCCAGGCAGTACTCTCTTAACTGGCTCTACTAGCCTCCAGTTGTGGTCTAATGTTGATGGAGTAAAAGATGAAGCCGAAGAGGAGGGAAAGCAGAAAGAAATGACCATGGGAGACTCTCATTCTGCCTGGAGGTGCATCTGGGAGAGCAAGTAAGAACTGAGAAATACAAAATCTTCACATGCTGCTGCCTACCTCTGTAACATTAACATGACAACTTTGTTCCTTTCAAACTTGATAACTTTTTATATAATCAACACTATTTTTAGATATGCGCTGAATAGACAGTTCACTAAAACCAGCTACTAGTAAATTATTTCAACTTATTTTATTGTAAAACAGATGCTATTACTTGCTATATGTATTGTATCTGAAAATAAAGACTTGTGTAGTATTGAGTATGGAATATAACACTGTAATTTTTATTTTCTCTTTGAAGGACGGCCTCTCCAGTCAGTTTAATAAAGTTCTCTCCTGACGGGGAATTCTTTGCTACGGCTGGACAGGTCAGTGGCTTTTATACCAGGGGTTACCAAGCCTGTATGGATTTTGATGCAGACTTGTGTTTGCAAGTCATGTTTGCATGTTTATTCACACTGACCAACACTATAAACTCAGGTGTGATTGTAAAGTAACTCATGAATACCATCTAAGTTTGATCTCATCATCGTCAACTAAAATCAGGACTCATACAGTATCACAATATCTGTCAAGATAATTGCAATGTGATGTTTTTGCATATCGTTCAGTCCTAGTTTAGACCTAGAACCTCATGGTTTTAACTTGTAACTGTACATTTTACAGCATGGCATCAATCATATCCCTTTTTGTTTCATCTTAAGGATGACTGCCTAGTAAAGGTCTGGTACAGCACCAGTAAGTGGAAGTCAGGTGTTTCCAGACTTTTCACACCTCCAGAACCCAGTGTCGGTGTTCAGGGAGAGCTAGCCTTCTCCTTTGTCTACCTGGCCCATCCCCGCTCTGTTACCGGCTTTTCTTGGAGGAAGACCAGCAAATACATGCCACGGTAAGTACACTGTCAAGGCAACAAGCCCTAGTTCTGCAGCCATGATTCATTTAAGGCTAAGAACTTAATTGTAATTGTGCAAGAGCAACAAAATTGTAATTGTGTCATCCTCAAATGGTGCATTGTGTTAAGAATCACATATATTTACAAAGAATAAATAGACAGGACCGAAATCAGATATAAGTGATAAGAAATGACAGAGAAGTACAAAAATAAGCAACATTAATAAATACAATTAGCAATAAAATACAAGTGAAATGTCTGTAAGTTTATTTGCTCATTTTGACCTTAGCTGACACACCCTAACACAACAATAAGAAGGGCACAAGCTAACAGTTGCATAATAATGATTAAAACAATGCTCAGTTGGCATAACCTGTTTTTTAAATCCTGTTTTACTGAGCAAACAGGTAGTATTCCTTTCTCTGTTTACTTAGCTGCCCAATATACACCATTTGTGACTTGAATAATAATGAATGAGCTCTTAAAGGGAACAAATTAAAAGTAGGTTAGGTGCTGTGCAGTGTTACAGTCTCACACTGTTCTGTAGCTCCCAGGTCTGCCCTGCTTTGTTACAGCATTGCTAATCTGTGACCCGTAATTGTTCTCTGACTGAAATTGTAATGACACAGTTCATGGCAGGTTTAGCATACAGGAGTATTGTTATTGTTACTCTGCTTATCAGGTCAGATAATTAACACTGACAGTAAAAACAGTGTCATGTTCAGGCTGAATTCTCACTAAGCTTATTTGCTGCTATAAATTAGGCGCCAGGAAATATCTTATTCTTCCTTTGGCTACCTGCTCTGTTTGTATACTCCAGTTGTTTTAGCCTCTGCCTTTCTAGACTGATGTGTCATGCTCTGTAATCATGGCCTACATTAAGGATAAGATTAGATTCATGTCTTTATCACCAGTGTCATTATGGCTCTTGTTGTGCACTGTTTGACCTTTGCTTTAACTTATCTCTCTCTCTCTTGTATCTCTCCTTTTACCCACTCTTTTAATAGTATATCAGTGTTTGATGATAAAAAACATTACTGATGAGTTCAGCACCCTCCCGCAGACTTCCTAAAACCTCTGCTATTACCCTTTCATCTCCTCCTTCCTTGTCTTTTCTCTCTCCTAACAGAGGTGCAGTGTGTAATGTTCTGCTCACCTGCTGTAAGGACAGCGTGTGTCGGCTCTGGGCAGAGACGCTGTTGCCAGGTGACAGCCTCCTGTCTGGTCTCCATAACAACCATACCGGCCAACACAGTGACACACTCAGATGTGCCGGCTCTTCTAGGAAAAACACCTGCAATGGGAAGACGCAAGGAAGAACAGCACAGGACGTAAGCTATAGAAACACCTTTAGATATTTGACTCAACTTAATGTCATAGACCACATTAGTTTCAGGCACATGTACTTAATTAACTGGCAACTGATTGCATATTAGGGCTGGGTATTGGTAAGGTATCAATTGAAGTAACCCAGTACCAACTAGTATCGGAACCTCTCAACTCAAACGATACCTGAACTTCAATCCTTTTGTACGCGGATCCTGAAAAAAAAGGCTATTTATGCATGCAGCCAATCACCTCAAGTGTTCTTCA
Organism: Lutjanus campechanus; assembly: GCA_027495735.1. Lineage (NCBI taxonomy): Eukaryota > Metazoa > Chordata > Actinopteri > Lutjaniformes > Lutjanidae > Lutjanus > Lutjanus campechanus. The sequence goes on from JAJHUR010133825.1 coordinate 13,566, forward strand.
TGAAGTATTGAAAAAGTATTGAATGAAGTAATATATTGGAATTGGTATCACTTTAAGGGTACTGGTATTGTTACTGGTATCATCATTTTTCAAACTATACCCAGCCTTATTGTTTATCCAACTAAATATATTAATAACTAGATATATTTATCAAAGAAAAGAGCATAAAATCCATTTAACTTAAAAAATATATATTATAATAATGTATAATGTGTGTAATAGTTCTAGATAATTTAATCAGTTTTTAGATTTATATGTACATAGTTAGGTGTACAAATGTCATGCTTTCTTCCCCTCCTATTTAGATATCGTTGCTATAATTTGACATTGTAGCACACAGATTGACAGTTTAAAGAGCTACAATCTTGAAGCACTACATCAGAAACCTGAGGTCAAAGAAGTGCTTGCTAAGGCCTGACCACAATTTGTTTTGATTAAAGTCAAAAGAATTATTTGTAAAGCTGTATCACAGTGAGAATATCATTTATCTTAGTTACAAAATGCAAGAAGAATCACCATAATTTTATGAATATTGGGAAATTAAAGAGCACAAATGCTGTGATCTCTAGATTTACCCCATTTGGCCCAGATGTAAAAGCCAGACTACTGTATTTCCACCACTGCTAATGTAGGACATTGGGGTGCTGCAGAGATGAGGGAACAAGAGCAAAGGGAGACTGAGGAAGAAGATAGAAAAAAGCAGAGGCTTAGTGGAGTTAAAAGGGAAAATTAATTGGCTATCAGACACGAAGATGGTTTTTGAAGCTTTGCAGGGCTTAAGACGAGCATCAGTGAAAAATATTGGCCTCCTTTCTGTAATCTGGTCAACACCTCAAAATTAAAACTTTTGATGGTTGTTTTATTGTTCCATTTTGGTGCTGCTAGCTCACATTTGTAGTGGTGGCGTCTTCTGATTTAAGTGACTTGCGTTGTTGATGACAGCCTCGTTAGGCTTCAAACACTTACATACATAATACTTACATCCACTTAAATATGGACATGTAAATGGTTATGGGTCTCACTGGCACTTAGAGAGCTCAGGGCACATTAGATTACAGGAGAAATAGGTATGCAAATTACTCTACTGCGCCTTGAGGAGAGTCTGTACAAGTACATGTGTGGAATTATTCATTAAAAATTGCAGACTACTGCCTGGATCATCCAGCACAGTCTGAGGTAACTCTCCTCTTCCAGAACTGAATGGATGGACAATACTGAGAGAGCCTTATTTTAAACTTCATTTTAATATGATGCCTCAGGGGGAGATGAAGAGAACAAGATTTTTAAATCAATGAAGTTAATTAAGTTTCTTGATAAGGATGCAGTTTGAGAACCTCCAGAGGAGACAGCGATAGGGGATTTCCACCGTAATCTCATTTTTCTAAATAGATATGAAACCATTCAAAGTATGTCTTTCTGCTTTGGCACATGCACACTGAAATGATGAGTTTATAGACGTTTGTTATCATAGTTTGACAAAGGCCGTCTTTGTGGGTGTGATGAGGACATAAATCTCAGTAATACTTAGAGAAACTGCAGCCTTACAGCTCTAGTATATACTAATTTTGCACCAGAGAAAATGCATAAAATAAGTGAAATTTAAACCCATTATTATGTTAAATAATTGCCAGAAACTAAAGAGGCTCTGTTTATCAAATTCTGGACCATCTTTCATATGAGACTGCTGTTACAAGTTAATATCTTGTTGTGAGCATTCATGGAGGCTCAAGTTTTAAACTGTAGGTCTGTATATTACTGCGAAACAACAGAAAAACCCCAAATTACATAATCTAAGTGCCAAATTAAGTTAAAGTCTCATTTCACTTCCCTTTACCCACCTCTTTCTCTCGCTGAGCCACTCTTCCGTGCTGCTGTTTCTCTCTGGCTCTTTTCTAGACAAATTGGGCAGTTAAACTTAAATGCTGTGTAAATGTCAATAACATTAAATTGAATTCCCATCCCTAAGAGAAACACCTGTTCACCAAAGCAGAGTGGGGGAGAGTAGTGAAGCACCAGTAGTTGGCACAAGTTGATTCATTCACATCAATCTCCAAAAGCAGGTTTAATCTGCATCGCTGTGTCAGCCTGAAAGAATAACAGAAAACCATGGCGTTTCACCTCCCTGCTTCACCCTATAAAACACTTTTCAAGTTATTTAAAAGGGAAATTTGTCTCTATTCAGGAGAATGTCCAGTCAGTGTTGGTGGTAAATGTAGTCAATTAAAGGAATAAATTCCTCAGTGTGTGCTTTAGTGACCAAGAAACTGAGATCTCCTGCTCACAGAGCTGTGGCAGCAGTGCCTACATGTATCAGCTTCTGATGCCCACATTGTCGTGTATCACCACTGTAGCCTATATCTGTTACTGCGTTGGGCAAAACATAGCCTTGACAGCTTGATTCCACTGGGCATGGCTGCATCGTGTCATGGCTCTGCCACGGCACCCGCAGCGCCTCAGTGTGTCCCAGAAGCGGCTCCCTGCTTAGTGGAGACAAGCACCGAGTCTATTTTTGATGGATGCTTCGTCAATCTGCACAGAGCAGATAGTGTGCTGGAAGTCAGACACAAGAACAGCATAGAGAAACAAAAGACCCTGTGCAGACTTAAATACGTAGCCTATTCATTTATCCATGGTAGATGCACAAAAATCAAGGAAAAATGACCAAATCAACA
>JAJHUR010133832.1:925-13188 GCA_027495735.1 Lutjanus campechanus
CTGCATTTCCCTGGTGTGTCAGGTGTAATATTACCCATAATTGGATAGGAGGAATAAAAACCAGCAGGTTTCTGTGTCTTGAGAAATGTTAAAGACTCCAGTGTTACACCTTTAAACAGGGAGGTCAGCATGCAGGACAACTAGAGAAAAAAATACATTATTGCAGCTGGCAGGCACTCAGTTTGTTCAAGGACACATCAACAGGGTATATACAGTACTGTACATGTAGTAACCTGGGGAAGAGGAAGCCACAAGTTCTAGCTGTTATTGTTCAACTTGTTACTTTGCTGAGTAACAGACTGCTGCCCAGAGCACTGTCAGTATTCATATCTGCAAATTGCTTTGGGGATGTTGGGTCCATAAGGCAGGGAGGAGGTGCAGCAGAATATTCAGATTTGAGAACAATGTCCACACGAGATCAAGTTAACAGGATGAACTTGGTAAATTTCACACCATATTGTGAAAATTACCTTCGCTAACCACATTTTAAAGCCTGTCAGTGCACTTGCCAGAGTTTTGTGACACCATTTTAGTTATATTGGCCAACTGAAGTGCTTTTACAACGACTTTTTGACAGTGACTTATGATATATACAGATTACACCGCATCTCAGAGGTGATCCTGGCTCATAAAGAGAATCTGTGGTGACTTTGAGACACCATTGCAATTAGCTTCATGGGAACTTAGTAAACTGTACGTAGCCAAGTTCATTATCACACAATATTTTAACAGAGTTTTAAAGCAGTGACTCCCACTGTTGGGTTGGCAGATGTTGGCAGGTTACACATTCATGAAAACAAGCAGTGATACAGAAGTAGACAAGGACTACAGTGCATATGGATTTAGAGATTTCATTTTGTATGAAATGAGTGCCTAAATTTTTTAACCCATTCTCATTCCCAACTCGTCAGATACCAGCGTTTTTTTTTACTTCCCCTTGGCAACTCATACAGATGTGGCCGATACTCATTAGTGATTGACTGTGAATATTGCTAACGTAATGTTAGCTCTCTGGCTATTGAGGCAAATGCTTCTATGAGCTGAGTGGACAAGAAATATCTCCCGTTACCAAGTTTAACTAAGGTTTTTCCTACTAACTGGAGTAATGAACAACGTTTTGCATTGCATAAGAAACTGATGGGGATGGTAAAGATTTTTCCAGCTATTAGTGAAACCTTCAGGCATTACCAGGGAAACTGGGTTATAAACTTTAAATTTTAATTGCGAATTGAAAATTAAAAATATGAAAATATATATGAATAGTCTTATCTTTTTCTTTCTTTGGCTGATGACCAGGGTATAAGTGGGGTGATGCCCTCTGAAGTGTCCATAATCAGGAATTAATGGACGATATGGAGGCCAGAACTGTCTGACGTGCAGTGGAGGACACCGCCGCTGGCATGAACTTTTTCATAATGTTTACAATGATTGCCATCTCAGTTGAGTGTGTTAGCATCTTAATACTTCCAAATTGGCACTAAACATGAAGTACAGCTGAGGCTGATGGGAATGTAATTAGTTTTGCAGGTATTTGGTCATAAACCAACATATTAGACAAATTGAAAATTTGATTAGATGATGCTGTTGGATGAAACTGAGTAGAGGAATGACTAAAGTGATTATAATTCATCCCCAGGGGAGCATGAACGTGCGTACCAAGTTTTATGGTTATCCAAGGAGACATTTAACTTAAACCCATGCCATGGTGGTGCTGGATGAAAGCCAGTGGATCACCAAAGTCATTAGGATTCATCATGGATATCTGTACCAAATGTACATCTGTGTATTGATACAATTGCCAGATTACTTTTATTTTTCAATGTCCAGAGGGTGAATATTTGCCCTACACTCTGAGACTTCAGTAAATGTCCACTGCCACCCAGTGCAGGCTGATTGCCTTGCTGCATGTGAAGAGGTGAGTCTGCTCTATAGGCTGTGCTTGCATGGCCATGTGACAAATGCTGTGAATGTTAATGTGCTCTGCATCCCCCCACAGCATCTAGCCTCATGTTTGTGTGCTCTCTGATTAAACCATGTGGCAGTGCAGGATGAGTCATTCACTCGGTCAGTTAGCCAGCCCCTCTTGGCTCCTCCTGAAGGCCATTTGGTTACTGAATGCCTGGCCATTTAACTGGCCAGTGCTGCAATGGCGCCATAGCACAGACGGTTCCCACTGAGTGCCTCCTCTTAGTTCATCAGTGGCAGCAGGCTCACGTCAGTCGCTTCTATATTCACTCTCATCACGGCTGATTCCAGCAGGCAGCAATTGCATTATGCTGGGCTTCGATTATTGGTTATTGCCTATTTATATGGATTCTCGGGCCTCAGCCAGACCGAGTGCATGCTGAATGAAGTTGGTCTGGAGAGCATAGAAATGATCATCTGGCAGGAACACTAGAATCATCTTCATTGCAGTTTCTGTTTATTTGCATATACAAAAAGAGGCTCTATTGCATTTTTTTCATGTTCAAATTACTGGTATTATCTTGAAAGAGCTGCTAATGAAAGTATACATGACGTCAAAGGTTAAAGCTAATTGGATGATTTTTCTATGAATCTGATCATTCATTGTGCACAGAGAGCCCACACTTTCAGAAATACGGACTCCATGAGGGTTCTTGCTGAAGGGCTAGAGCCATTTACTTCTGAACAACCAGGTTTTGAAAAAAGGGTTTGTCAAGGATTTTTTGTAAGATTAAGGGTTCCATTAAGAACCCTCTTCATCCAAAAAATCCTTTTTGGAAAAAAAGATTTCATCAAGGATTTCAACAATCCTTGATGAAATCTTTCTTCAAGGGCTCTTTGTATCATAATACAAAGGGGTTCTCCGTAGAACTCTCTTGGTGGGTTCTTGGAACACTGAAAAGGTTCTCTGCAGAACTCCTTGAGAAAATATAGAAAATAAAATACCTAGAATATAAGAGGATTTTTTGTAGAACCTCCTGAGATGGATCTTGTTACCACCCTCAAGAGGGATCTGGGTTCTCAGCAGAATCATCTGGGTGGGTTCTCCAAAAAACTTTTGAAACAAAAATGTCCTCTGTAGAACCCCCTGAGTGTGTGCTAGATGAAACCCGTGGAATATGAAAGGATTCTTGGTAGAACCCCCTGGAACGGTTCTTGTTAATACCCTTAGAAAGTGGAAAGGTTGAATAGAACTGAATAGAGCCCCTAGTGAGGGATCTGGGTTGAACACCACTGAAGGGTTCTCTGTAAAACCTCTCATAGGGTCTTCTGGGTGAAACCTTTTACACATGGTTCTAGCCATAACCCTTTATGTTGGGTTCAGTGAAAAGGTTTCAAGTGGAACCTTTACCATGTACCAAGGTTTTACCAAGAACCAAAACCATTTAACCAAAATGGGCTTTTAAAAACGAAACATTTATGGCTGCATCTAAAATCAGTGAAAATAAGTAAATAATATCTCAGTGCACAGTGTAGTCTTGTCCGCCTCAAGAAGCTAATGCTAACCAGGTTTCTAAGCTAACAAGTAGTGTACTAGATTTAGCGATACTGGAGGATTCATTCAAGGGCTTTACTGAGGTTCCCAGTGCTATGTCTACAGTATCAGCCTCCTATCAGTGACAGACAGTATAAATGGTGGCTGGTGATCTAGACATTGAACCTCTATATGGATTGGTGTGTTGGAAAATGGCAAAGCACCAGGGTTGATCTGATAAAGCTCTGTGACTTTGCAGGCCAATAGATTATAGGGGAAATAATTAGGGCTGCAAAGGACAAAGACAAGGAGCGCATGATCTGGCTTAGTGTAAGACAGAAATCTTTTTAACAATATGAGGAGAATTTTTTGACTACAATCTAAAGAACCTGATGTTTGATTTTCATTGTGCATTTCAGGTCTATCCTCAAGTTTTCCTATAAAATTGAGTTCTCCAGTTTACTCTCAAATTATTTGATGCCACATACAAATGGTTTTTCACAAGTATAAACAATAAAATGATGACTGAATTCTGTTCAGTTACTTCTGATAATGCGCATGCTGGCTCACTGTCACAGTGGCATAACTTAGGACAAGCAGAGCCATTGTTAATGATAATAGTAAAAACCCCTGCTTTTCCTGCTATGACAGCTCAAATTGTCTCTATAAAAATGGCCCATTTTGTAAAGATTGTGAGGACCCACATGCAGGGTTCAAGACAAAACAGGTACGGTAAAAAGGCAATTTACTGTCTTTGATCAGAAACAAGGTTGACAACAAATAGGCACTCAGTGAAAATTAACAGGGAGCCAGCAGGCAAGTAAAAATGAAACACAGGCAGAGAAAATAAGCACAGAACAAGAACTGTAACTAAAAGTACAAAACGTGTGTGCTGTGGCAAAGAGCAGGGCAGGGAATAGCATAGGGGTTGTTAACATGAACTATGAGAGCTATGGCTAGAGAGATAACAAAAAGCTTTATAACGTATAGCTCTGTGGACCACTGTTGGGGGCACTGATGGTATAGACTTTTTCTTTCCACAGTAATAAAGCAACATATTCCCATGGGATGCTGGTTTACAGCGACTGCCATGATAATTACATTTTATTGGACTTTATTGAAGCATACTGTCATAAGAGTAGCTAGCTCCTTTAGGGAATAGGGCAGTGTGTACTGAAATTAACGATGCTGCCACAAGACAAGAGTAAGTTTAGCACAAAGTTGTCACTCTGGCAGTAAATGTACAGTGCAGGTTAAAATGGGTCAGTTACTGCAGCTTGTCAGCCCAAGATGTGTCTCATCCCATCTTTCCCAACTGCTAGAAAATCAAAGCTCCGAAGTAAGCTGAGCAGGAAAGGCTAACAGTAGCAGTACCTTTGTGCCTACAGTATCGTCTCTGGTGTGACTGTATCCCTTTCTAGGGCTTCATAATCTCGCGGTAGGCATCACATGACCACAGAATTGCGGTAATGCAGCTATCGCCACAGCCCTGAGCTTTTTATCACACACTTCATTGTCATTAACCTCTGGCACTATCCTTGTACTCACTGCAGCCAAGCAGCATCCTATCCTCTCTGCTGCCTGTATTATTTTATGAATTACATGTCAATCCCAGCCCCCCTCTCAAACCAGCTGGACAAAAATGAATCAGAATGAAGTAAAATCATGAGGTCAATTTGCAACTGGACAGAGGTACGCCTAACCCTACTCGTCACAGAACAGAATGGAGAGCAAAATCCAGTCTGCACCTTTGGGCCATGAGGCACAACAGATGATCTGGCAAATGAGTGAAACTGAAGGACAGGGGACTGATTAGAGGAAATGAGGGGCAGGTGTGCAAGTGGTGCTCATCAGGTGAGGAATGGCGGGAGAAAAGTCAAGGTCGGGAAGAGAATGGCAGCATGTGCTGTGACAGGGAATGTTATAACTGCCAGGCATGGAAAGAAGATAAAGAAACCAAGAAGGGGCCACAAAACAGAGCAAAAATTCCAATGAAGCTCTGAATTCTTGTTATTTCTAGTTCATATTGAAGTATGATGGATATCAGCACAAATCACCATTCCATTTAATGTGGCAGAGCCTTCCCAGTGAGCAAACATGCATAATAACAGCACCCTGACTCTGTTTGACCTGAATGGAATGGAACCTTTATTAGTATCAGTGGTAACATGTGCATTTACCATTATATTTCATGTCAAAAGCAGGGATAAAAGTCTATCAGTAGAAACCCATGTCGACTAAACCTCCAATGTAATGGTGTCCTATTCTGTTTTAGTTTTCTTCAAACAACCACCCCAACCCCCATCCACTAATTAATACTTCATCCTATAGCCTATAAAAAGAAGAATACAGAACATACACAGGTGTTTCCTATTAAATAGCAGGTGTTTGTAATCAGAGGCCAGGTGCTTTAAATGAAACATCAGCCACAACCAATGAACAGCATATGGCACTGCTACATAACAACCTCCAACATTTGAAATCGCAGGAACTGATTAAAAGCGAAGAACAAGTACAGAAATGTACTAAATATGGACATAATGACCAATGAAATGAACGATGCATTTGACCGGGGACAAATAATACATTGAAGAACAGCTTTGCCTTGACCCTAATACCGCACCATGGCTTTTATAACATATTACACACCAACCCACTAGTGACTGTGACATGATTTGAATCACCTACTCTGTTCCATTTCTTCACAAACATACACAAATAACAGACTTTTTTATTTTTCTCCAATGTGAACAGCTACCCCTCATATGTTATCTCTAAATTTTGCATATGTCACCCCTTCTCTGTGTAGTCAGGGAAAAAAAAGAAATCTAAATCTGAATCAATTTGGTCTTTGGTGGACAACCTGTCTAAGTCTACACAACCCAGGGCTCAAATAATTAGGATTCTTAAGGAGATTGGAAATGGTAACTCTGCTTAGAGTGAAAAGAAACCTCCAACCACAGTAAGAGACTGACAATTACTTTAGTAGAAAGGTAGAACGTGTATTGTCAAGATTTTAACCATTCTCACTTCAAGACTTGACCCCTCAAAAAAAAATTTGTTTCACAACATGGACATGAACAGAAACAAATGGAACAAAAAGAAAAAAAAGAAATCAGTTCAATCAGTTGAATGACCTCTGTTACCAATCAGTTACCAGTTCCAATACTGTTCACTTAGGTTGTTTTTTTTTGTGCAGTTCTTCACACTGTCCGTTTCAGTTTGTTGCACTCAGTTTTCCTCGTTAGGATTTAAATTGTCCACCTTCTTAGTGTTTTTTCTGATGCATCAGTTTTTTGTGTGTCAGGCCTGACTCAATTAAACAAAAAATAAAAAAAAAGGGCTGAGATCTCAGATAAAATAAAAATATGCAATTCTTCCAAAGGAAATGGGAAATCCATTTTTTGTCCTACCACCCGCCTGGAAAACAGGTGGCCATCAGATCCAGAACGTCCTTTGCAGACTCTTCAGGCGGAATCCAGTCCATGGATAGCACTGCTCCTTCTTTAAAATGACTCTACCAACGGAAAAACCAGCCTGCACAAAACATGCAGAGCAATTACTCAACGTGCAAAATAAAATGTATAATCCACCTAAAATGAATTACCTGCATTTGGATTTCAAAATAATAAAGGATATCTTTAAGTCAGAAATGCTGTCTTACTTCAAGTTGTCATAATTACTGACCAATAACAACACATTTTTGATCCAAAAAAACAAAATAATAACACAATAAATGACCAGTGGAACAAATAAAAGTACATATTAAACTTATACCGGGTTCACAACATCACTCCACACAGTGTTAGCTCACGTGCAGTGCACCTGCTAAAAAAAACAGACACGTGTAGGTGCGCTAGCTTAGTTTTTCACTGCTAACACAGCTAACTGCTCATTTGCAGCTTAAAATAATCACTTCCCCACAGAAAATAGCATATCCTGACTGGTTTTATAGTTTAAGGAGTACACTGATTCACACTAATTTGTTCATACATTTGAGAAACAGGCTGCTAAATGCATACATTTAACACTCACCAGGATATTCTTCAACAATATTCAACTCTCCTCGGCTTAACCCATCACAGGACTCGACCATATCACTTTACAGCTTACGAAAAGGACATTTTCAGTTATAAAACTGTGTTTTTTTTACCGAGTCGTCTCCTTATCCGACTCTCAGAGAGGGTGAAAGAAAGTTTTTTTCTCTCTCTAACCGGAGCTGGCCTGTGCAGTGCGGTGAGTCTGCGGTGCATTCACAGTAAATTGGAAAAAACAATCCTTAGCGAAAAACTGCCATTTGCGGCACTGTGACGCATTCATTATACATAGGAAAAAACAATATTTGGCAGAAAGACTCATTAACTGGGAAATGAAAATAAAATTAAAGTTTTAACAATAAAATAACACTGGGTTACACATACATACTAACTTAGAAGAATCATTCCTAAATATGTTTCAGTGTCAGTGTCAATGTATTCAGCAGGATACTTCGCTTTTATTCTTAAAGGGATATTTCAGATGAATTGCAGTGGGGTTCTATGTACTTATTGAGAGTCAGTGTATTACCTACAGCAGATGGTGGCTCCCAGTTTGGGGAAGCAGAGAATAGTACCAGCACAGGAAATAAGCAATGTACTGCTTTGGAAAGGTTCAGCAGCATAACTTATTTAAGACACTTTTGATCAATATCATATTACATTTAGAATATTTTCACTGTTTTATCTTACTGTCAAACAGCCTTTTCCAAAAGGAAACAGCCATTATATAAGCCAAGTACTGCTCTCTACAGAACACAGGAGCTGCTGGTCTGCCACTGCCTCTGTCAGTTTGTGTTTTGTGTGATTTTGGTGGTTTTAAAGGACAGTTTCAAAGTCACACAATAACACAAACAAACAAACCAATTGAGCCAGAAGTAGTCCAGCAACTCCCGTGTTCTGTGAGGTAAAATGACTCATTTCTCCTGTGGAGTCTAGTTGGGTCAGAGTTCAGTTTTAAAGTGGACCCAAAATGCAGGACACCCAGGGGTGAATGAACAAAATAGGTAACTTTAATAATCTTATTTGTGAGGAAAACCAAAATAACAAAGGGCAGCTGAGGAGACCAGAAAAAAATATGTCCACCAAAGATAAATCCAAACCAGAGAGCTCACAAGACAACAAAAACTAATCCTGGAGAAAAAGCAGGAACACAAGGGAACGCTGGGGAACAGACACAGACGACTGGCTACATTCACAAAGGACTACTAATGGGCAGGTGAAACTAATCAGAAATCAAAAGGGTGGAAAAAAGAACAAAGGCAGGAAGTCAAGTCAACAGAAACAGGAGGGAAGACAAGAATTACAAGCATGACGACAAACAAAAACCCCAGACCAAGCCAAAACAGAGCAATATTTAGCTTTCATGTTGTCAGTTTCCCATCAGAAAAGTCTGTCTGATGACAAGATAAAGCTGTGAGAATATTCTAAATATACCACACACTTAAACTAATATTGATTTTTTTAGGTGGACCTTTTTATCAGTGTTTTGCTCCTGACCCTGTCCCCAGCAGTTCATTGCTTAGCTTCTATGCTGGTACTCCTCTCTGCCTCTTTAAACTTGGGGCATGTCGACCTCCATCTACTGTAGGTGATGCGCTATAAGTGCGTAATACAACACCACATCAAATAAGCGACCTTTACCTTTAATTAAGGATCAGACCTGAAATATCAAAGGAATACTGTTGCTATTATCTCCCCACAGTGATAACATAACATTTCCAACAGAAGCAAACATAGACATGCACTGAGACAGATGCAGATGGAGATACAATAGAGGAAATTGAAGCATTGCAGTGAAGTCTTTCATGTGGCCCAAAAACATGAGGAATAAGAGGAAACGGGCTCTCGCCTTGACTCATCTTCCAATTTTAGTGTCTAGCTTGAATTGTAAAACTATGTTGGCAATATTGTGTTTGTTCTTTGGAGTGTCATGGGAGTCTGAAATGAGAAGTCGGGAGAAAAGCTTTCAACAAGACGTCTTACACAGAGTAAATCCCTCGTGTGGATTGTCAGAAAATTGAATCAGAGCCCACATTTATGGGTTAGCACTATTGAAATATTTCTAAAGCATTCTGCATTTTGAGCAGCATTTAAAATGCAAAGGGGCCATAGTTGCAGTTCTCTGAGGGCTGAGGTGGAGAACTACTTAAGGGATCTATGGGTTTTAATGGGATCCGTCACATCCATCCCGGCTTGTTTATGCAGGCAGTAACAGAACGGCCTCATTCACAGTGACAGCATAACACTTCCTGGAAGCATGTAGCAGCAGATGTTTATAGTATCTCCTCACTTATACACAAGAGAAGCAAAAGAGAAAATGGTGTTTTATTATTCAAATAGAGAAAAATCCTCAAGCTGAGTGTGAAAGTTTATCTCTTATATGGGAAGGGGAATCATTTACAAATTCGTCCCAAGGGTAAAAAAGAGAACTTAAAAATGTAACAGGTATGGATCATTGAAAAATTAATGAACATTTATCAGATGCTCACTACTGTTCCACTTAAAACCACAGAGCACTGACACTCTGGAAGCTATAGAAGATGTAGGCTGCCTCACTGGCTTTGTCACCACAGGCTTTACTGCAAACTGTATATTATAAATAATAATATTATATTATTATTTTATAGTATTTCCTGCTAACAGTCATGTCAGATGCTACGCAACAGACCAGAAGAAAGCCCTGAGCCTGCCATACTTTTCAATCAAATTTTAATGACTGCCACACACCCACCCTCCATCTTATCCCGACCACGTCCCTACAACTTCTATGTGGTACAAGAACGTAGCAGTTAGTGGACTGGAAAAAGGTTTCCAGTGAACATAATCTCTGCAGCAGTTAGTCCGTATTTCATCCAAACGCATTAGGCTAAACAATTTAGTCATATGTAAAAGTCAATTCGAGGACATGGGGTTGCTCTAACAGGGCACTGGACAAACTCTAAAACTACCTATTACCAAAAAAAACAAATCAGCACAGGAGTTCATCATTTAGAGTGAAGATCTGTGGAGACGAAAGCCCATTTGATTGAATGCCTACTATTTCTGATTAATTTAACATCAGCAGTTAAAAAAGTAACTAATAATCTGAGTAGTTTTTGAGAAAAATACTTTCACTTAAATATTTTATAACACCGGTTGTTTTACTCATAACTGAGTGATATTTAAGAGATGTACTTCTATTTGAATACAGATTTTCAGTACTCTTTCCATCATTGCTGATGGCACAGCCATCAGGAGGGATTTGGGGTACAGTATCCTGCCTGAGCACAACATACAGACTGTCGCAGTCGACTGTCTGACTAATGGATGAACTAGGGGGTTTCATTAATATTCTTGCTAAAGTTTATGCTTTAACATTTATTTCATGTTCCATGTTTTCCTCTTTGTTTTCTCTTTTTTTTATCCAAATGCTAATCTGTTGAGTTTGATCTCTCAATTTGAACATTTGAGTCACAGCCTGTCATTCCTTTTTCTCTCAAATGCTGACTTTGAAAGAAAGACACGCAACTTGTGAAATCAAATAATAATTTGTGCTTCTGGGCCTTTGTAAACTTTTGACTGCGCAGATCTGCTTGAAGCAAAATTAAAAAATTCCCTTTGTGCATAATAAACTCATTTTAGTGTTGCAGCATTCAACCATGGCTACAAATGGCCTTTTTGTGTCTTTTTTTTTTTCTGCTTCAGGAGGAGAACTATGAAAGACTACAAAGTACCAGCAAAATCTTGAAATGAATGATTGATAATGTGAACAAATCACTTGATTTAGTCAAATTTGCATTTCATTGTATGATTTGGTACTTTATGCGATTCTTTCTGACCAGCCCTAATGGAAAGAAAATTATTTCAGAGCAGATCAGGCCGAGTCTAATTCCCTATTGTCACACATTCTTATGAAACAAAAGGTGACCTTTAGCTTCCTACACTCCCAGCTCTCATTGTGTTCCTAATTTCTCCTACTATAGATAACCAGTCATTTGATGAATGCTAAACATAGACTCCTGTGACTAGGCTTACGCCTTTGGGTTGCATAAAAATGTTGATAGTCTGGACAATGAAACACATACGTTCTGTCTTTGCACAGTCACAGAGGTCATCAGCACAATTTGCTCTACTTGAAACAAATTAAAAAGTTATTGCTGAGGTGCCCCTTACACCTAAAAAGAAAGTGAGTTTATAATATTGTAGCCTTAATTACACTTGCACTGCAGTGCTATTTCTTTGTGTTCATTGGCATATTTTTCTTGCCAGTCCATTATTTCTTAGAATTTTGCTTAATCACTGATGCCTTTTTAGAGAATAAATAAAATATAATTCTGACACAATTCAGACAAAAATATGTATTTTTCCTCAAGAAAACAAGTATTCACAAAGTACACTGAGGGACTCAATCACTCACTGTGCCATTGCAACCTGAAAACCCCACAAGAAAAGATAAGCATGATGTATCAAAGTGTAACAGCATCGGTAAAAAGTCATATAAATGTTATGTAGACACACAAAACATCACAATAATTAAACGTCATTTGTTTTCAGTAGACATACTATATATTTCAAACAAAGGAGAGCACAGAAACACGGATCTCAGAGGCTTGAATTTGTCCTCAGGGGACAAATTAGCCAATATATAAAAACCAATCTAGAAGCTAATTATAACACGTAACCTGCTCCTGTATGCCGAGTGGTGTGGGATGATCCCAGAGACAATGCAACCTTAAAGAAAAAAACGAAACATGTCCTAGAGACAACTTAATTAAGGCACATGTGATGGGAAATTCATCAATCTCTTT
>JAJHUR010133842.1:3201-18364 GCA_027495735.1 Lutjanus campechanus
CTATTCGGAACCATGATTACAGGTCTTTTGCTGATTGGATTAGGCATTGCCCTGATTTATCGAGGAAACCAGAAAACGGTGACAGCTGTCCAAAGCCCCATAAAGCTGCCCGATATGATTGAAGTGGTGGGCAGAGCTGTTGGTGCTCAGACTGTGGTTATTAATCGCAACAGGGACAAGATCCTGGAGATTATAAACCGCAACAGGGATAACATCGTGGAGAAGCTTTCGGCTTTGCAAAGGCAGGTGGATCGACTTGGAGACCAGAATGGACAAACAGAGTAGTGAGTAAAATTGGAATACCACTACTCGCCCCAAGCCCAAACAATCCTAATCTTATCTGCTTTCGGCTCCCTCAACTGGCACTGGCCTTGGCCAAGGCTGCTGCTAGAACAACATTCCCAGGAGAACATTGTAGCGAGACGCTCTCTGCATTCCTTCCCCCACCCCCCTCACGAACACCTGTGGATGTTGACTCTGACGGGACTCGATCAGGGTTGTCTCCATGGCAATCGCTGTGTTATCGCTATGACATCCTGCGGACTGAGGCATCATGATTGTGATACCAGGCGAAGGCGACTCTCCAGGCCTACACACACACACACACACACACACACACACACACACACAATCCCTACACATATACAGATATACAATTCACCCCCCCATCCCCCACTCCACGCCTTCGCCGCTTTCTACCCCCAGTGGGACAGGCGGGTCTGTTGACCAGCGCCGTAATGGCTGCAGGACCGGATGACTGCTTACCTACGCTGGATTACTTCCACCCCTCCCCCCGGCCCTTTTCGTGATGCATATCCTGTGTCTTAATGTTGTTGAAGTCTACTTACTTGTGCTCATGTTGCTGAGGTGTTTTTTTTTCTGTCCCCACACTGTACTTCCCACAGGAGCATAGTCTGGGGGTTGCCTTTTTTTCTCCTCCCCTCCCCTCACGTTATGCTGTACTCTGTATTTCCAAACCCTGTCATCCTGTCCTGTTCACCCCCACGTGTCATATTGTTTGTTATGATGTATGTATGGACGGGCTGACGGTTAATTTCGCATTTGCATGTACTTGTGACTTGTAACATGTGACAATAAAGGGCATCATTCATTCATTCAAGTAAGATAGTAAATACACAAAGCCCACAATTGAAAGGGAATAGGATGACAGTAATATGGAATAAACCTACATATTTTGCCATTGAAAATATCTATATAATAATTGGTTAAGTCAAATTGTGTTTTCCATATCAAAAAATGCAATCATGTTGAAATTAATCTACATTGTGAAGCAACTCTTACTTGCACTGAATTGGAAATATTTGAGAAAAATACACTGAATTAAAAGGCTTTACAGAACAGTGTGCTATTGTAGACTTAACATGTAAAGTTATAATTACATGATTTTAATAATAATCGGTCGTGATCTTAAGTGGGCCGGTCTGAGGCATGAAACTCCAGGGCTGAAATTGAGTCCCACTCCGGCCCTGGATAGGGCCCTTTGTGTTTGTTTTGTGTTCATTTTTTAACGTTTTATCCATGGTCTCCATTCACTGCCATTATACCGGATTTGGCTGCAACCCTGTTTTCTGCTGAAACTCCAGGATTGTTATGTGAACTGAAGATCTTCACTTATCATCACATCGGCATAGTGGTGAGTACATATTGAGTGGATTATCATGTAGGGGTGGAATATCCTTTTAAGCTGTACAGCTTACTGTGTACATGATATATTTCAGTATAATAATTACACATGTCCCTCTTGTCTAAGAGCTAATTAGTAACTACCCGCCATTGTTTATGGGGGACAGGTATGAGTGTGGTGCCATGTGCAACAGTTTTGTTTAAACTGATGTGAAGTTGGTTGTACTGTGCTGTCAGCTTATTCTGGTGAAGATTACCAGAAGAATAAAGAAGAGTACACAAAGAGACGTTGTAGCAGCTTATTACCAAGAAAAGATGGTTGCAGACTGGTGGCAGCATTTTTTTTCTTAGTCTTTGGATTAATTAGTCAAGACATTCAACTAGTTTACGCCCGTTGGGACTTAATGGACAGTGGCTGACTGCAGTTTTCAGGTCACTCTGTCAGGTTGTTTCAGTTTTAAATGGACTTAAATGGAATTTTACAGACTAAAGTCACTGCGGTCATTAGTGGATGATGTTGAGGACAACGAGTCTCTCACTGATAATGACAGCACAACCAAGAGAAGAGGGTAAACATCAGCAAACTCCTTGAACTCTACATTGTGTTGGCTCTTCAGATGTTTGCTTGTGTCAAGCGGCTTCTTTTTGTGATGTGGTATCTGGTGCGGGGTATTGGAGTACTTTTATGAGTATGAGTATGTGAGGACAGTATTGGTCCCTATAAATAAAACTGGATCCTACACTTCCCATTAGGCAACTTGTGAGACCAATGAAATTACAATAAGACTTGTACAATTCACTGAGAAAATCAGCTTTTTGGCCAACACAAGACTTACCACCATGCCAGTCTTGAGTAGCAGGTAGTGGATGGTCTGTGTGACATCGGCAGCATGCATCAGGTTGTGGTAAGGGTTCTTGTGTTTGCTGTAGCCCACCTCCAATGACTCCACAAATGATATGAGAGCAGAAACAGGGACCTGAAACATATGAAACACAAGAAGCACAATCACAAATACTGCAGCATTCTACACAAACTCACAAAATGTATAATACAATATATTAGCAAGCAAATTTTTTCTGAACATTCTTTTATTACTTCAAGGGTGAATTCTTCTACCCATAATGCAACTTGACCTCTGACAGTTTGGTTAGACATTCTGGTGTGTTATGCTAGTAGCAGTTAATGTAGCCTCAGGCTGTTAACTCAGAAGTGACATCACTTGAGGTAAGTTGGCAGATTTCTGAAATGAAAACCAGTTTGGTGGTCATTAAATCATTAAAATGTCCAAGGTTATTATCTATGAAATAAACAAGGCAGTGAATTCTGCTTTCATGTATTTTGATGGCAACTGTTGTACTGTAATAAACTGGTGCTGGCTGACAAACTAGGTAACTTTGTAAACTTTGTCAGAAAATCACAGTTTACAGTAAAATGGTGAGTGAAGCTACAGTAAACGTTGGAACATTTATTAAGAAAATGTCAAACTACAATGGTTCAGTACATTGGATCTAACTGTCTACACATACAAGACAGAGAAGACAGACAAACAATAACACTAACACAGTAACAGACACACTGTGACAGAACTATGATGGACAGCACTCACTCTTTTTCAGTTCAATTCAATTCAATTCAAATAGCATTATTTCCATAACCATAATGAAATACAGTACTGCCAAAGCACTATAGACAAATCTATTGCTGCAGTGATATCTCCATACAGTACGAGCACAAATGAATTCAAGCCGTCACAAGAAGTTTACAATTTTCTACCTTAACACTTAGTTTATACATAACATTACTTCTGACAACAATTTCCAGGAAGTCTGGAAGAACCTGTGCAGCTTGGCTGCTCCAACAGTCGAGTCAAACCTGGGGGAAAAAACTGACTGCAAAATTCACAAACCTTTACTTAATGAAGAGCGCTGCTGTCTGAGAGCAGAGACTCTACAGAGATTCACTGAGTGCACAGAGGACCACCATGTGTCAGAGTGGATCAAAAAAAATTGACAGAAAGGAACTTTGATGAACACACGTTGTCACTATTAGCAAACAAGACATGGTGTCTGGAGGGGAACCCCAGACTCGCGAGAGTGAACATTTTGACCGAAACCATGAAAAATCTTGTGAGAGTCTCACAAATATGGGGTTCCCCTCTAGACCCAACCAGCAGACATCGAGGGTGATGGACACGACATGCCACCGCAACAATGTCGGCTCTGCAAGATGACAGAGCACACAAAGTAGTTGCTGGATACATCTATACAAATAATATTTACAATGTCAAAATAAAGAAAAGAATGTATACGTTTACAGAATGTGTACTGTGTGTCTACATTTTGAACATATCGACCATGACAAAATGACAATAGAAAACCAAACCCACCAATCCAAAGTGCTTGATGAACAAACGAACTTGAAAATAAAACAGCCCCCTCCCTCTACCTGCCCCTTAATGTGAGAGGAAAATTAAGTCATGTACACGTTACTGATAATTAATGCATATAATATGTAATAAAATAAATAAATAAATACTCTTACTTTTCACTTTAGCATTCCTCCTCTCTCTTCTACACTCTTACTGCTTCACTCTAGATATTCCATGCTTACGTCATGATTAAAATTTTATCTCAAAAACCCTGTTTAGAATAATGAACCGTCAGGCAGAATAATCAACTGTCTGTAATCATATCTTTACCTATCCTCCTATCTCCTTCACTCTTCTTCCTACCCTGTCTTCCTCCTCTTCTAGCTCCTGGTTGAGTTTTCCAGTCATTCTCTCTAAAACTAGTGTGAACAAGTAATTAGAAGAAAAAAGAGTGATATGAGGCTGCTACAGTTAGCAGCCTCCTCAGTTGGTCAAAACAAAAAAAACACAACTGAGATGTCAAGTGGTAGGCTCTGCTACCACAGAAAATATTATTTCACTCTGTGGTCTGTTTTTAATTCACAGTTAAAAGCGGAGACATCTCCAGTAGGACAGCTCCAGCTGGGAACAGGCCTTCGAAAATGAAGACGAGAACTTCTGGTCACCCTCATTGGAGGACATTTACATACATATGATGACACACAATCAAATCTTGTCTGAAGTGACTGATAAGGAAATGAAAGATTGTTGGCAAACCTTGAAACGATTGATGAGGTCATATCTGGTGAGCAGCTCATAAAAGACAAATTTCAGGGCGTGGTCTCCACTCACATCATTCAGGGCAAACACATCGAAGGACCACGTGTCCACATGCTATGACAGATACACACAAACAAGTTTCATTAGCACATTAGATCAGCCAAGGAGGTCATTTTGACTGTTTTCAATTTATATGTGAAATAACTTTTGACTTTTCCTAAAAGTGCCAATATTTTCATTTAAACTGTGTTTTTTTAATATAAATTACACAAAAGGCAAAGAAACTATGATCGTTTTTACCTATTTCACCCACATGCCGTCATACTGACCACACTGAAATAGCCATTATTTATATTATTTTTTGCACTGTTGCATCTTGGTTGCTTAGCAATAAAAGGAACAATAAAACTTAACAACTGGTCTCAAATCTAATTCCCAACATTAAAATACAAATAATTAATTAGATGCAAAAAAAAAGCACGTAGGGGAGACCAGAGATGGTTGTAACACTTTTTGTCTCAGCAAAAAGTCACTGAATTTTTGTGTTGAAGCTCTAAAATGTTGAAATGTACAGCACATTAATTTATTACAAAGTTTCCAGCTTTTTTTGTTTTTATTTTTGTACTGATTTCCAGCCTTTTCCCATTGGCAAAGATTTTTTTTTGTGATGTTCTAGGAAATTTATTATTATTCATGTTAAAATAACAGGTTTATAATCTTATAAAATATATTTAACTGTTTCTGGCTCTGAGTAATTCTAGATTAATCTAAAATTTGAATCAGATCATTGATGATTATTATCCTACAGAAAATGCTGCTGTGAATTTATTCAATCATTACAGATTACTACATGCGATGACTGCATATTTCTAAATATATAAATACATTTTATAAAATGTACATTTTGGTGTTATTTCATTTTTTAAAAGATAAACTAACAGAATAAATGCATTTATCTCTTAGTCTGGTATTTATCATGAGAGATAATAGAGTTTGGAAGTCAAAGGGCAAAATGACCACTTATGGCCATTCTAGTAGTTATATTACTAGCACTTCTAGTGTTAATATCAGTACACCTATTTATCGGTTCAATGCTATGATACCTTTTTTTTTTTTTTACAGGTATAGAGAATAAAATGTAAAAAGACCTGTGACAGGTGAAATCGTGTCATGTCCATTTAGAAGAAGCAACAAGACAAGATACAGACAGTTACCCTGCACCTGCAAAAACTTGGGTGTGTACCTTGTACCTCATGGTTTCCTCATAAAAAGTATTAAACATAAATAAAATATGCTATAGACATACTCATGTTTTCAGGGATTTTAAATCCAGCAGATACAATGACATAGCAGCTGAAAGAATCAGAGGCAGTGGTGACCCGTTTTCATTCATGATGGGCTCCTCCAACTCCTCCAACTCTGAACATTTAGTGGAAATTCAGAGTTCCCCAAGTTATTGAATTTCCTATTGAGCTGCAGAAGGATGGTTCATCCAACCACCTGCCAAGTTTTTGGGTTTTTTTTTTTTAAAGTGCATGCCCTTTTTCAAACTGTTTCTCAGGACAACCTTCCAGATGACTCTGTGTAAATAAAACATCTGCTGTGTCAGGTTAGTGCTACATTTGCATTAGTTTTGGTGTGAGTTGCAGAGTTTTAGAGATGTCAGCTGTGGAGATGTCTGCCTTCTCTCCAGTATAATGGGACTAAATAGCACTCTGACTTGCTGTCAGCTTGTGGTACTCAAAGCACCAAAAAATAGATTTGACGAACTCAACAGCTGTCTCTCTTTCCAAAAAACATGACCTACTTGCTTAAAATAACCAAACATGGAGGGACTACTTTCTTTCTGCAGTAGAATCTTAATAGAATAATCTTTATTTATAGAGTACTTTTCAAAATTCACATTACAAAGTGCTTCACAAAGGCAGCAAAATGAAACGGACAAATACACATGTGTAACCATCCGTTCTTTATCGTATCAAGACTATCTCTCCACCCAGTTACATATTCCATTTGTACGCGAACTCTTTAAGACACACCGTGAGGGGATAGAGCAGAGTGTCCTTCGAATGAGACGTCGCCGCCACCAGAAGTGCTCTAACAAAAATTACCCACACAGGCATGCATTCAAAAGAATCACCAATGAGTTTAATGTGAATGAACAAATGTGCACTATATACACACCCTTAGGCTAACAAGAACTGCCAGACGCAGAGTCCTGTTGCCTCATGACCTGGCGCCAGACGCTACCAGGGCTCGCTGGCCCCGCAAGATGCCAAGGCTCAGCTATAGGGGTGGAAAGACCACTCAATCAGCCCACGCCAGGCTGACTGAAAGGGAAAGAAGAAAAATTACAACGCTACCGTTGGGCTACACCAAGCACCCACTCACCAAAGGACATGCTTGCAGCCTGTCCTGTGCACATACACTCTGAGTGCTCTAACAGGGCACACCAGTGAGTGCCTGCACTCCCCATTCTCTATCTGTGAGGAGTAGAGAGATCCAAGTTCAACCACCTCTCCACTCGGTTGACAGCCACAAAGGACCTTTGGAAGGAACGCGGGATTCGGCCGCAGGACCACCCCTGCCCCCTCTGGTAGGAACCTGCACAGGTCCCCATGCACTGAGAGAGCCTGAAGCTCCCCTACCCTCTTGGCAGAAGCCAGAGCCAGCAGAAGGGTGTCTTAATTGACAGCCACTTCAGGTCCACTGACTCCAGGGGCTCAAACGGGGCCCTTTCCAAGGCCCGTAGGACCAGCTCCCAATCCCAGGGTGGGAGAGCCAGCCGACAACAATGGCCGACACGTCTCCTAGCCCCCTTAAGGAATTGGGAAACAAGGTTGGACACATCCTCAGGCAATTTGTATCTCCCTACTCAAGCTGCCTTGACCACAGCCACCATTCCTCTGAGCGTGGAAGGTGACTTCCCTGCATCTAAGAGCCCTTGCAGGAACTGCAGAATCTCAGGGGATGAGCATGTGAGAGGGTCCGCCTGATGTTCCCTGCACCATGCCACAAAGATTTTCCATCTGTGTGCATACAGCACCCTTGTTGATGGTGCACGAGCTCCCTGCAGTGTTTGGACAACTGACTGTGACAGTCCCATCGCTAACAGCTCAGTCCCCTCAGGGGCCAGGCCCAGAGCCTGAGTCCCTGGGCAAAGGGATGAACCAGAGTTCCCTGCGCCTGTGACAGCAAGTCCAGACGCAGTGGGAGTTCCCACGGAGTCCCATCCAACAGTGGCGGGATGCCTGAAAACCACGTCAGGTGAGGCTAAAACAGGGCCACCAGGACAAGTCTCACCTCCTCCACCTCTGCAGGAGGGACTGAAGAAAGCTGAACTGGGGAAAGGCATAAAGCAGACCGCGTGGCCATGGATGAGCCATGGCATCTCCCCCGAGGGGAGGATTGTCCCTCCCTAGGGAGAAGAACAGGGGACAGTGGGTGGATTCCCACGATGGGAACAGGTCGACTGTCGCTCGCCCGTAAGATCAAAGATCTGCAACCACCTGAGGGTGTAGTCTCCACCCTCCTGGGTCCGGATCTCCCCTGGACAACTGATCCGCTGCCACATTGTCCAGCCCTGGCACATGTACCGCCCTTAGGGATTGAAACCTTGGGTACGCCCACAGCCACAGCCGGTGTGCCAACTTGCAGAGGCAAGGGGAACCCAAGCTGCCCTGCCTGTTGATGTAAGCTGCTGCGGCCACACTGTCTGTCCTTACCAGCACGTGTTGGCCCTGAATGTATGGAAGGAAATGGTGGAGGGCAAGGTGGACTGCCTTCAGCTCCAGAATGTTGATGTGCTGTGCCGCACCAGCACCTGCTGACACCGTTCCCTCTGAGCACTGCTCCTCAACCTGTCAGTGAAGCATCTGTGGCCACCAGATGACAATGTGTCATTGGTCCCAGTATACTCCCACTGCCAATATTTTCCCTGCTCTCCCACCAATGGAGGGCTAACTGTAACCATCTGGTGACCAGCACAGTAGACTGTAGGTGACTTTTGGGGCTCAGCCCTAGGCCCAGGAGACACCTCGGGCGCATGTGTAAGAGGGCCAATGGAACAGCCTGGGCTGTTAATGCCATGAGCCCCAGGAGGCGGAGACACAGCCTCCATGTCACTCGGCCCCCAGCCTGAAGTGTGAGAGGCAAGCTTCTAGGGATAGCTGCCTCTCCAGTGTCAGTGTCATCAGCGCAGTCTGGGAATCCAGTACTAGGCCCAGGAACTGCGTCCTCTGTGAAGGCTCCAGCCTGCTCTTGTCTCGATTGAGATGCAGGCCGAGGTGCTGCAGGTGCTCCAGGAGTAGGGCTAAATGAGCCCGACATTGGTCCCCCTGTGCACACAGGAGCCAGTCGTCTAGGTAATTCAAAATCCTGATCCCCCTCTGTCTCAGAGGTGACAGAACTGCCTCCATACACCTGGTAAAGGTGCGGGGAGCCAAGGAGATCCTGAATGGCAGGACTTGAAACTCGTATGTCCGGTTGTCGAACACAAATCTGAGAAAGCGCCAGTGCCCTTTCCAGATAGGAGTCTGGAAGTAAGCATCCTGCCTGGGACATGCACACGCAGCGACTGGCAGTGAGTAAGTTTGGAGTGTGTGCGGTGTTGGTTGTAATGTGGATTTAACGTTAAATCGTTTATGGTATCCCCGTGTATCGAAGTGATCTTGGGTTTCCACCTATCTGAAATCAAATCAAATCAAATAAACTTTATTTGTCCCCCTAGGGGGAAATTTGTCTTGGGCAAGGGAGTTATAGCAGCTGCCATGTACATGCAAACATCCATACATCATACCCAATATACAATGGGTATGAAAATGGACTTTATTTCTCTCGCCGTGCTGTGGTTCCTCTTGAATCGGCTTCTTGCCGGCCAAGTCACTGAGGCAGTAAGCCAGATGAGGATAAATACACTAGAGACATGCTACTGCAGCTAAACACCATACGTCTAGCCCAGGTGACACCACAGATACCGGATTTCATTTCGAAAGACTTCAGTGGTTCTGGAAGATTAAAGTGGGACAAGAAGAAAAGGAAGCGGGGTAAACGAGGAGGTGTCAGACTACACCTGAGGAAAAAACAGCTTAAACGGGTTCCTCTGCCTTCGTTCATCATGGGAAACGTCCAGTCCCTGAGGAATAAATTGGACAAACTTCAGGGAAACATTCGTTATGAGAAGGACTTCGGGGAATGCTGCGTCATGGCCTTCAGTGAAACTTGGTTCACTGAGCGCGACCAGGACTCCTACCTCAACATAGATGGCTTTGGGGCTCCATATCGCTTGAACCGGCAGGCAGAGGTGACGGGGAAATCACAAGGAGGCGGGGTATGTTTATATGTGAACAGACGTTACTGCACTGCTGTGACTGTCAGAGAGCGTATTTGCACACCAAACATAGAACTCCTGTCTGTATCACTATGTCCGTTCTATCTTCCCCGTGAGTTCCCCCAACTTTTTATTACAATTGTGTACATTCATCTGAAAGCAGACCCTGCTGCTGCCTCCAGCACCGTCTTTGATGTGGTGCAGAAACTCCAGACAATCTCCCCTGATGCACCAAGTTTTGTTTTGGGCGATTTTAATCACGTTTCTCTTAAAAAGACACTTAAATAAAGGCACGTGGGAGAAGGAGCTAAATATCATAATGGATGATGAAGAGTGGAAGGATGTCTGGAGACATGCTAAATCAATTTCAGTCTGCAATCGAGCTCAAGCAATACAGTTAAAAATTATACACAGAATGCACATATCTCCCAACCGTAGACATCACTTCAATCCTACTCTCTCACCCACGTGCCTTAAATGCAAGATAGAAATTGGTACCCTAACTCATTGTTTTTGGTCATGTTGGAAACTACAAATGTATTGGTCTAATGTGTTATCTGAAATAGAAAAGATATTGGGTGTAAAACTGGAGATGGACCCTGTGTCTCTCATATTGGGCCTCCCAAGCCGACGCTTAACATCAAAACATAATAAGAGGCTGTATTGTATTCTTACTTATGCAGCGAGGAAGAATATTTTATTGCAGTGGATCAATGAAAAAGTACCAACTGTTAAAGGCTGGCAAAAAGTGGTGTTTGATTTAGTGCCATTAGAGTACCTTACATGTATACTACATTTAAAAACAGACCAATTTTATAAAGTTTGGGAACCCTATTTGAAGTACATAGAGCCTGGTGTCTCTAATATCATGTTGCAGGGATTTTCTTGACTGCTTATATCGCACATTTTTATTGTAACCCCGGGTATTATTTATATGGATCTGAGCTGGTGTTGTTTTTTGTTTGTTTTGTTCTGTCTGTTTGTTTGCTTGTTTTGTTTTTTATTTCTGAGGACCTTATTATGTATTCACCCTTTACTTGTAAAAGTGGAAAATATCAATAAAAATATTGTTTAAAAAAAAAAAAAAAAAGACACTTAAAAATGTTTATCAGTATGTCTCCTGTCTGACCAGGCGGGATAAGACACTGGATCTCTGTTATGGTTCAGTAAAGGATGCATACAAATCTCTTCCACTTCCGCCTCTGGGCTCTGCTGACCATAACTGCATACACCTGCTTCCCACTTATAAGACTGCTCTTAAAAGGGAAAAAACTACGACCAAGGACATAAAGGTCTGGTCAAAAGAATCGGTTCTCTCCCTGCAAGAATGCTTTAACTGTACTAACTGGGACATTTTTACACAGTCCTGTGGTGAGGATTTGGGCTCATTGGTTGATGTAACATGCTCATACATTACCTTTTGCAGGGACATGATTATCCCATGTAAGCGTGTCAAAATATATCCCAACAACAAACCTTGGCTTACCAAATCAGTTAAGTTATGTCTACAACGGAAGTCACTTGCTTTTAAGCAGGGAACTTCCTCTGATCTGCACTCTGCCACTAAAGAACTAAAAATTGAAATTCTACAGGCAAAGCAGAATTATAAACTAGAATTAGAGGCAAAATTGGTAGCAAATAAACTTGGATCAGCCTGGGTGAGTATGAAAACTATTGCAGGCCTCCAGAAGCCAGAGAGCTGTACTCGGGTCATTTTAGAAGGTTTTAATTCTGATTTTGATCTGGCAAATGCTTTTAACAGCTTCTTTTGTCGTTTTGAGGCTTTTGATTTTAGTAAAGAAATTCAGGGGCAAAGTGTTAAGCTAAAGGATAATCAACATTTTAACATTGGCCTTCAGGATGTCAAAAAGGCCTTCTGCTCCATTAAAACAAACAAAAGCCATGGTCCTGATAATATCTGTGGTCGTGTGGTGAAATCCTGTGCCAATGAGCTGAGTCCTGTCTTCCACCACATTTATAATACGTCACTACAGACTCAGCATGTACCTACCATCTGCAAAGATGCAGTAGTAGTTCCTGTCCCTAAATCAAAGGGCCCAAAATCTGTTGGAGATTTCAGACCAGTTGCTTTGACTTCAGTGTTAATGAAAATCTTTGAAAAACTGGTCAGAATTGAGATCTTAAGGCAAACTGAACATACTTTGGACCCTAGGCAATTTGCATATAGGTCTCACAGAGGAGTGGAGGATGCAACACCCACTCTGCTAAACAAGCTTTTTAAACATTTGGATTGTAAAGGGACACATGCCAGACTTTTATTTTTGGACTTTTCCTCTGCTTTTAATACAATCCAACCGCACATTTTAACCAGAAGGCTCAAAGAACATTTTGAGTTGAGCAATAATCTGGAGGCATGACCAGGTCCTCAAGTCCATCGCTGAGGCAATCAGCAAGGGGATTAGTGATAGCAGGCACACCCACACCACAGCCAGAACGATCAAGTTTATCAAGGCAGGGGAGCAGCCTGGAAGCAGATCCAGGAATGGCACAGGAGGTCTGCTTTCAACAGCACGAGACTGGGTGATGTCAGTTGACCTAGAGCGGCAGCTGAAGATTCCAGCCTACATCACCCAGTCTGCGCTGAGACCGGACATCATCTTGGTCTCAAATGCTACGAGACAGCTGATCCTTCTGGAGCTGACCGTGCCCTGGGAGGAGAGGATGGAGGAGGCTCAGGAGAGAAAAAGGGCAAAATATCAGGAGCTGGTGGAGGACTGCCGCAGGAATGGGTGGAGGACCAGGTGTATGCCTGTGGAGGTGGGCTGTCGGGGGTTTGCAGGCCATTCCCTCAGCAAGGCCTATGGAATCCTGGGCATCATGGGTCAGAGTAGGAGAAAGGCCATCAGCAACAACGTGGAGGCAGCAGAGAAAGCATCCAGATGGCTCTGGCTGAAGAGGGGGGATAAGTGGGGGGCGTAGTACGCCACTTGGACACAGGCTGGGGCTTGATCAACCCCGGTCGGGTCACCAGGCAGAGGGTGTCTGTTGCAAGACCCGAAACACCCGATGAAACCTGGGTACAACACTGATGATGTGTCCAAGTTAGCGCATCACAAGATGTATTTAGATCTGTATTGTTCTGGTGCAACCAGTGACAACCAGGAACAGACTGGTTGACAACTGCAAATAGGGCAGTGACGTCTGGAGAGACCGAGGACAGCCGGAGAGACGGTGACCGGGGTGGGGAGGGTTGGCAGCCCAAACCACATCTTCTCAAAGGAAGAACCCAAAGTCAAGCTACGAAAACCACGAAGGAGAAATACCCCCAGGGGTGCCCGAGAGGGGGGGAGAATGAGCACCCCAAACGGATGGATCCAAGGTTAACGACTCATGACAATGGACTAACGACATCGCAAGTGCAATGCATCTGTGGCAAGGCCTGTAAGAACATCAGGGGCTTGAAGATACATCAAGCCAGGAAGGGTTGCATGTCAGGGGCAGTGGCGACACAGCGCACAGGAGCTTCTTCTGGTGAGACGACGGAGGAACTAGGCCTGGAGGCAAACCACAGTGCCCAGAGCCTCCCAGTGTCAGTCACAGCAGCTGCGAGCACTCTACTGGCGGACCCACCAGCCAGTACTCAGAGCATTCACGCACCATCAGCTGCCAACGAGTGTTGCCGGCAGAGCCAAGCAGCACCAGCACCAACTGTCCACAACAACACTCCACCAGCCTACGCAAGAATTCAGGGGCCCCAGTCCTCAAAGAAAAGCGCATGGCACCAGTTTGATGAGGACATCGAGCAGATCTTGGAGGGGACGGCGAAGGGGGATGTAGACCGCCGACTTGCTACTATGACAACGATCATAGTGAGCATCGCTGCAGAGAGATTTGGGATGAAAGAGGCCAAGGCCGCACCAGCAGCCTATGCTCCAAACCACCGAGCAAGGAGAATCCAGCGCCTCAGGGAAGAACTCAAGACTCTCAGAAGGCAGTACAAGAAGGCAGGGGACGAGGAGAGGGAAGGTCTGGCAGACCTGCGGGCGATCCTGAGGAAAGAGCTACTGACTTTGCAGAGAGCAGAGAATCACAGGAGGAGGCGTAGGGAGAGGGCAAGAAGGAGAGCTGCTTTCCTGGCCAACCCCTTCAAGCTGACGAAGGATCTCCTAGGTCAGAAGAGGACTGGCCGTCTGACCTGCTCAAGAGATGCTATCGATGACCACCTTAGAAGCACCTACAGCGATGGCAGGAGAGATCAACCCCTGGGATCATGTGAGGCTCTAATAACGCCATCAGAGCTGACAACAGACTTTGTTCTGAATGAGCCCAGTCTGAGGGAAGTGGAGGAAGTGGTGAGGAGGGCAAGGGCCAGCTCTGCACCAGGCCCCAGCGGAGTGCCCTATAAGGTCTATAAGAACTGCCCGAAGCTACTCCACTGGCTTTGGAGGGCCTTGAAGGTGATCTGGAGAAGAGAGAAGATCGCCCACACTTGGAGATACGCGGAAGGAGTGTTCATTCCGAAAGAGGAGGGATCTGAAAAAGTCGACCAATTTCGGATCATTTCTCTGCTCAGTGTGGAGAGTAAGATCTTCTTCAGCATCGTGGCGAAGAGGCTCACCCGCTACCTGCTGGACAACAACTACATGGACACCTCGGTACAGAAAGGAGGTATACCAGGTGTCCCGGGTTGCCTAGAGCACACGGGTGTGGTAACCCAGCTCATCAGGGAGGCAAGAGAGGGCAGAGGTGACCTAGCGGTACTGTGGCTGGATCTCACCAACGCTTACGGCTCAATCCCCCATAAGCTGGTAGAAGTGGCACTTGAGAAGCACCATGTTCCCCACAAGGTGACACACCTCATCATGGACTATTACAGCAAGTTCAGCCTGAGGGTCTCTTCTGGTCTCACAACATCGGACTGGCACCAGCTCGAAGTGGGGATAATCACTGGCTGCACCATCTCGGTGACCCTGTTCACGCTGGCAATGAACATGCTGGTCAAGTCAGCAGAACCAGAGTGTCGCGGCCCTCTCAGCAAGTCTGGCATAAGACAACCGCCCATAAGAGCCTTCATGGATGACATCACAGTAACAACAACAGC
>JAJHUR010133844.1:668-20812 GCA_027495735.1 Lutjanus campechanus
CCAGACTGAACCAAACGCTCGAACACAGCCACACAATACCTGACACATGAGCGCGCCTCACGGTCTCATGCCATCCTAATGCGCGCGCACGTGAACACGTCCACTCATTCCGACTTACATTAAACTTGGGGGAACTTCACAGCAAAGAGACAAACTGTGCTCGGTTGAAACGCAGCACACAGGCTGCGACTGCTGCTAAAAAGACTGCGTCGCAACGAGACCTCTCTCTCTCTCTATCCGTCTCTCCCTCCCTCCCTCCCTCCTACCTTCTCACCAGAGACTACTCCTCTCTGAACGCGTTCATGTCCGCACCGGCTGTCAACCAAAACCTGCGACGGACAAACCCTCGCCTGCTGTTTAGCTGAGCCGCTGTATGGAACACCACAGGCCGGCATCGGCAGCTAAAGCCATCGACGGAGCACAGCCATGTTGCAACGAATGAAAAAAAAAGATCGTGTATAAAAAGGACCCGCATCTTCTCAGCCACACCGGCTTCAAGGCAGTCTCATCAATCGCCTGATGGGAAACTCAACACCCCGCATCTCTTATGACATAGTTTTATCATCGCTGGATTATATTCACAAGCATACAGATTCCCAGGCTCTAATGGAGTGGGGGTATATGATCTGATGGCAATGATCAAGTGAGTTTACAAATCAACATTTAACAAATGACCAAACAACAGCCATAAAATTACCTTAAAGGATAGTTCACCCAAAAATGAAAATTCAGTCATTTTCTAATCACCCTCATGCCGATTGAGGGTCGGGTTTATTGTGTTAGAGTTTCACAGGAAAACCGCTCTGCAGAATCTTCCAAACAATGGACGTGAATGGTGACGAGTTTTCAAATGTACAAAAACAACTGAAACAACAAAACATCAAATGCCTCCATACTGCTTGTCTGGCATAATCCAAGCGTGGTAAAGTTCAGACAGTGTGCATGTGCACGTGAACGTGGCTCCAAGCTAAGCATCTACAGTGAAGAAGATTCAGGCTAAAAACATGGTGTAAATTATATCTTTCTAGTCAATTTGGCATGTCTGGGTTTTAGGAGATTTAGATTACATCAGATGAGCAGTATAGAGGCATTTTATGTTTTTATTCTCTTGCTTTTTTAGGTTTTAAAACTGGTCACCATTGTGAAAAACTTAAAAACTTGTGTCCATTGTTTGGGAGAATCTGCAATGTTGTTCTGTGAAACTCCAGCAGTGTTTTGTGGAATAAAAAACTAAACCGTACCTTCAATGAAGGTATGAGGGTGAGTAGATAATGGCTGAATTTTAATTTTTCAGTGAACTATCCCTTTAACATTTTACACTGTTCATTGTCCATGGGAAAAAGATAAGCACAGCAGGGTCCACAACTGTGACTTCACCACTAATGAGTGTTTTTTTGTCCTCAGCCTGAGGATCATTGCAGACTTACACAACCCTGCTCAGAAAAGTCTGCCAGTGATGCCAGTTTTGACCCTATTACACTTGCATTCTTTGGGAGCACCAGAGATGTTCAGCGGAGTTGAGTCTCGTGGGTGACTATTAAAGGGACAGTTCACCTCAAAATCGAAATACATGTTCATAGAATATAATGTCCGTGAATGTTCTCATTCGTCCAGGTCATTGTAAGCCAAAGCAAGATTAAATCGAAAGCAACTGGACTTGTTCAAAAAGCCTTTTTTTTTTCTGAAGACGTTTCGCTTCTTATCCAAGAAGCTTCATCAGTTCATGCCCTGTCTCTTATACACATCTAGATGTGTATAAGAGACAGGTATAGAGGCATTTTATGTTTTTATTCTCTTGCTTTTTTAGGTTTTAAAACTGGTCACCATTGTGAAAAACTTAAAAACTTGTGTCCATTGTTTGGGAGAATCTGCAATGTTGTTCTGTGAAACTCCAGCAGTGTTTTGTGGAATAAAAAACTAAACCGTACCTTCAATGAAGGTATGAGGGTGAGTAGATAATGGCTGAATTTTAATTTTTCAGTGAACTATCCCTTTAACATTTTACACTGTTCATTGTCCATGGGAAAAAGATAAGCACAGCAGGGTCCACAACTGTGACTTCACCACTAATGAGTGTTTTTTTGTCCTCAGCCTGAGGATCATTGCAGACTTACACAACCCTGCTCAGAAAAGTCTGCCAGTGATGCCAGTTTTGACCCTATTACACTTGCATTCTTTGGGAGCACCAGAGATGTTCAGTGGAGTTGAGTCTGGTGGGTGACTATTAAAGGGACAGTTCACCTCAAAATCGAAATACATGTTCATAGAATATAATACACATACATATTTTTCTTCTAACCTGCAGTGCTATAAATTCATCTAGATGGTTTTGGTGTGAGTTGCCCAGTTTTGGAGATATAGGCCGCAGGGATGTCGGCCTTGTCATGAATATAATGAAATTAGATGGCACTGTGATTCTTGAATTGCTAAAAAATACATTTGAAAAACTCAGCAGTAATTTTTCTCTCATGAAATCATGACCTGATCACTCAAGACCTTGTTGTGAGCAGTTTCATGTAGGAACTACTGTACCAAACTACACCTGCCATCCAAATCACTGCACAGAGGAAAGTCACTAGTCATAGTTACTAGCATGAGCCTCTCATCCATGAGTAGATGCATGCTTGCTTCTGCGTGGTGATATGCTTGGTGTACGGTATAAAGAAAGCAGTTCCTTAATGAAGCTGCAGACAACAAAGTCGGTGGATGACATTGAGTAACTAGTTCATTGTTTCTGGAATGAGATGTTGCTGTTGAGTTTTTCTAATTGAGCACCCAACCTGAGAGCCATCTTGTTCCATTATATTCAAAAGAATGCAGACATCTCCACGGCCAATATCTCCAAAACTCTGCAACTCACACTAAATAACTGAATGGATAAATAGTACTATAGGTGAAACATGTATTTTTGATTTTGGGGTGAATTGTTTCTTTAAAAGGGATACCATGTAGTCACAGCTCGTTCTTTTTCCCAGAGTTTTGATTAAACTGGTATAGCTTTGATACCTACCTGTTGCAAAATAAACCTTAACAATCAATACATCTACAGAATAGTGGTGATTCCATTTAGTCGGTGTGGAGTTAAACCTGTGTATGTCAGCGCTAGAATTGTGAAAACGTCACTACAACCATATATATTCCCACAGCTTTTTCACCGTTGGCTTCATTTACGGCTCTCATAGACAGATGATTATGTTTTTATTCAGATTTTGTGCAAGTTTTAAGCAAATTTCCAAAACAAACAAAAAATGTGATAAAGAAAATGTCAGTCATGTTTTCTCCAACCAGTTCCACATGAATATTGTCAAGTGAGTCAACATTTCATGTTTAGAGTGCCCATAATCTATTCTTCAACTTGTCAAGGAATTTTATTGCTGCTTCCCACCTTCTATAACATTTAGGTTATATCATTGAATTTATTTGTTTCCTCTGATTTTTCATTTTATGGTATTTCAGGTGGACTGAAACTATGTAACAATGAGTGGCATAGATTGTCCAATGCTGCATCTTGGAAAGTAGAAGCAGACAAAGGCCCTGCAATGTCACTGTCACATCAGCAACATTTTTTGTTGACTTTTCAAGTGCAAGTTTTGACATTTCAGCTTCTTTCAACTTTTGTAGTACTGATGTGTCATGATTAGCTGTTGGACAGCTGAATTACAGAATGCACTGTTCACAGAACATTCAGTAGATGTTTAGTCACATAGCTAGACTGATCTCCACAGTGCTCAAGTGCTGGAGTACATTCTGCTACAGGGGAAAATATGCCCTGCCTTGTTTGCATTTTTTTAAACTAATCACAAATGTCTTGGGGTGCTAAGTCCAGGATGCATCGATGGTGCTGCTGCAAAATAGTGTTGAGAAAGAACTTGTTTTGGTGGAACATTTCCACATTGGGAGGTGAGGTCTGGCATTAAAATGGCTAAATCACCCCAAAAGAAAAGGTAACATCTGCTAGGTTGTTTACGTTCGTACCATTAGCATGCCAGGCACTAATTTGTCATTTTCAGTGTTACAGCACAGAGATTGTTGTTGTTTCCTAGGGATTTCAAAAATGTAGATAGCAGATGCTGCAATGCTAACTGAAACCAAGCAACCACTGGCACGCTTATACCTGCACTGTGCATCCGGTGAGTCAGACTAGTAGATGGCCAATGGAGCTCAACAATTCGCACAGACCCCGTTCATGCCATGTAGGTTTAAAAGGACAGTTCACCCCAGAATCAAAATAGCATGTTTTTCCTCTGGCCTGTTGTGCTATTTATATATCTAGATCGTTGTGATGCAAGTTGCTGAGTGTTGGAGATATCAACAGTAGAGATGTCTGCCTTCCCTCCAATATAATGGAACTAAATGGTACTTGGCTTCTGGTGCTCAAAGCACCAAAAAAATACATTTGAAAAATTCAACAACAGTGTCTCTTTCCAGGAATCATGACTCAGTTACTCAAAATAATCCACAGATCATGTTGAGATCAGTCTCATGTAGCAGAAAAAAATAGTTCTGGTAGATTCTACTGCAGAAATAAATTAATTTAGGTAGATTCTAGCATAGAACAAAAGTAGTTCCTCCATAAAACTTCTTGCAACAAGGTCTGTGGATTATCTTGAGTAAACAGGTCATGATTTCTGAAAAGAGAAATTGCTGTTAATGTATTTGTGGTGTTTTGAGCACTACAAGCCGAGTGTCATTTAGTTCTTTTATGTCATAGAGAAGACAGACACCTCTACAACTGATATATCCAAAACTCAAAAACTCACACCATAACAGTCTAAATGGATAAATAGCACTACAGGCCACAGGAAAAATGTGCATTTTGATTTTGGGGTGAACTGTCCCTTTAAGTGTTGTAAGGACACAGAATCATTCATCTCTGTGCGTAAATCTAAAACGCGCAAGCTGTGTTTTATAAGCCCAAGACGTAAAAGCAGACCTTTGTTTGTCCTTTTCCTCCTCTCCTTCGCTGTCCTTTTTCTTCTTCTGTGTCTCCTCTCTGGTTGGTGCTTCAATTAACCGTTTCTGGGGATTTAAAAGGGCAGGAGATGGAATAAAACGAAGGAGTACATAATGTATGTCAGTTGTTTGAGCAGTTAAGGTACTATCACCGAAGGGAAAATAAATGGCAGATATTAAGCCATCGTGAGATGGATCTGTAGCACAGGTTGCTGCTAGTTTGAGCTATTTTCTTAGGAAATCAGACTTTCAGGTACACCTGGTGTTGTGTTAATGTATGAGCAACTGACCTTGGGGTGACTGTCTCCATCAGCAGATGTGTCATTCTTCTCTACGGACATTTCTCTTTTGCAAGGGGAGGCTTTTGGAATTTCTTTTAAACCCTCAGCCTTAGTCTGTAGTGTGCCCCTGTGCTGTGGTGAAGAATCTCTTTCAGGTTTCCCTTCCTAGAAGAGACAACAAAGCAACTTTTTATACACTAACAAAAACTTAAAATCTGAGTTCATGGAAAACACATACTTTTCAGTAACACTTTTCATTCACCCTGATCTGAGGGCATAAGTTATACATGTAACAAGCCCTGCCTCTCCAGTACGATTATTGGTATTGTACCAAATACATACAAACAGTGCTTAACTATAAAAACTCTAACATATTTGTGTACCTCTTCATCTAACCACTGCATCTATGCACGTGTCTATCTGACTATGTTTTCATCACTACTCTCAACTGCTAAACCCTTTGTTGTTCATATTTTGCTACATCAGTTGTTGTCTTTGTTTTCTGATCCACTCTTACAAACCATCCTTGCAAAAGGTTTTAAACTTAGTTAGCAATCTCTTCTAGGACTGTCAAAACATCTTTAGGTGTGTCTTCAAAATAAAACCCAACAGTATATCCATAAGGTATCAGCAGTAGATTTATGGTGCATTCAGATTTAAAACTACAAGAAGCATGACAACACTCATTGCACTTGAAGCTTTTATATGCACTCTGGCAGCAGTTCCAGAGTTCCAAAGAAGCAAAACTTTATGCTTAAAGTTTTACCTTTCTACAAATGTCTTCTGACAGGCAAGACTGGCAACCAATGGCACATTTGGGCGCCACTGTTAAATTAAACTCATTAAGGCACCTTAAATATTCCAAGGTGAAATTATTGCAAATCATACACTCCATTAAAACTAGCATAAAAGATAATGAATTGTCAGGCAGCAGTAAACAAAAACTGGCCAATGCTCTTTTTCATCATAGAGACAGTCACAGAAAACCCATCCCCAATCTCCTGAATGCTAAACAAACCTGAAAACTACTGATTCTGTGAAAGGCAGGACACAGTCTGTCTGAACATATTGCTATGCACCAACATTAGTTTATCCCTGCAAATGAAAGTAGCAAACTGCAATGGGACCACTGCTCTGATAATGCCATCTGAGTGTCGGAGTGACTTCAAACAAATATCTATAAATAAGGCAGTATTATACATATCTGACTGCATCACGGGCATTGTATGCTGGGAAGCGAGGGAAAGATTCCTTTTGGATCACGTAACTGCTTACCTTTCTACCTCTTGAAGTGGAGCAGGTTTTCTCTTGAGAAGATGTGGATGAGTCAGAGGAGCGAGATGATGAGGACCCAGAGTCCGATTCTGAGGAAGAGGAATCATTAGATGATGATCTTCGTCTTGATTGTTTTTCTTCCTTCTTTGCATCTCTCCCCCTTCTATGGGCAGCATCTGGGCTTGACGGACCCTTGCTTTCATCCACGTCTTTTGCTTTTTTAGTAGAATCCTTGGCAGCCTGTTCCATCTTCAATAAATCTGCTTTTTCTTTGTCCTCTGATACAAGGCTTGTGGCCCTATCTTTTTGGGGACTCTGGACCAGTGTGGTGTTGCTAACAGCGGTCTCCTTCTCAGGCTTACAGGTCCCTACAGATCCCAGCAGCCCAGCAACAACCTCCTGTTTTGTCTGCATCTGTGGACCTTCCTGTTCAGTGGAGGGCTTGTGTCCCTCCTGCTGTCGTTCCCCAGCATCGTTGGGGGACAAGACAGGTGACGCCCGAGGCTGGGGAGTATCAGAGAAGGTACGGGGCCGCTTGATAACCATGGAAGATGAAGGCTGAATTTGGGAGTCTCTTAAGAACCGGAACTTCTTGGATGAAGACTGAGGCGAAAGAGGTGTTGGTGACATGGGTGCCCCGGATTCTGCCGCTTCACTCCGGGATATTGGAACATCTTCCTGCTCTCCCGCATCTGTCGATGACTTTCTACCTGGTCCTGTGGAGAGGGGAGGAGTGGGCAGGGGAGTGAGACCAATCTCACGGCCACGTTTGGATGGAGGAAGGTGACTCTCCCTCTCCTTTTCAGCCATCCTAGCCCTCTCTTTCTCCTGTTCCTGGGCCCTCTCCTGATCCTCCTTCTCTTTCTGCATGGCTTTCTCCTTCTCTACTCTTGCACGTTCGAGAGCTCTCTCGCGCTCTTGCTCCAAAGCCCTCTCTTTCTCTTGCCTCTCCTTCTCCAAGGCTCGCTCCCTTTCAAGTTTCTCCTGCTCCAGAGCTTTCTCCCTCTCCAGCCTTTCTATCCTCTCCTTTTCGGCTCTTTCCTTCTCAAGCCTTTCCCGTTCCTCTCTCTCCGCCCTCTCTTTCTCCTCCCTCTCTCGTTCCAAAGCCTTTTCTCGCTCTATCCTCTCTTGCTCTAATGCTTTCTCTCTCTCAATTCTCTCCTTTTCCTTCCTCTCACGTTCTAACCTCTCTTGTTCCTGGGCTCTTTCCCTCTCCAATCTTTCTTGCTCTAGAGCCTTTTCTCTTTCTATTCTCTCTTGTTCTGCCTTCTCTCTCTCGATTTTCTCTCTTTCCAAGGCTTTCTCTCTCTCAACTCTCTCTCGCTCAAGTCTCTCTTGCTCCAGGGCTCTCTCCCTTTCTAGTCTCTCTTGCTCCAAGGCTCTCTCCTTTTCTAGTCTCTCTTGCTCCAGGGCTCTCTCCTTTTCTAGTCTCTCTTGCTCCAAAGCTTTCTCTCTCTCTATTCTCTCTCGCTCGAGTCTCTCTTGCTCCAAGGCTTTCTCTCTCTCTATTCTTTCTTGCTCTAAGGCTTTCTCCCTCTCTAACCTTTCCCTTTCCAACCTCTCCTGCTCCAAAGCCTTTTCTCTCTCAAGCCTCTCCTTCTCCTTTCTCTCAGCCTCCAGAGCTCTTTCCCTCTCTAACCTCTCTTGCTCAAGAGCCCTTTCTCTCTCCTTCCTTTCCTGCTCTGCTCTCTCCTTTTCTTGTCTCTCTTGCCTCTCCCTCTCTTCCTTTTCTCTCTGCAGGCGTTCCCTCTCCTCCTTTTCTCTCTGCAGGCGTTCCCTCTCCTCTTTTTCCTTCTGCAAGCGTTCCCTCTCCTCTTTTTCTCTCTGCAAGCGTTCTCTCTCCTCTTTTTCTCTCTGCAGACGTTCCCTCTCCTCCTTTTCTCTCTGCAGACGTTCCCTCTCCTCCTTTTCTCTCTGCAGACGTTCCTTCTCCTCTTTTTCTCTCTGCAGACGTTCTTGCTCCAGGGCCCTCTGCCTCTCGAGCTCCAGAGCTCTCTCTCGTGCTAAAGCTTTCTCTCGCTCTTCCCTCTCTCTAGCCAAAGCTAATTCCCTCTCCTGCCTCTCTCGTTCTAAAGCAAGTTCCCTCTCCCGCTGCAGAGCCTTTTCTCGTTCTTCTCTTTCTATCGCCTGCTGTCGTTCAATTCTCTCTTTCTCCAGAGTTCGCTCTCTCTCTTCTCTCTCCAGTGCGAGAGCTCTTTCCCGCTCTTCCTCAAGTTTTCTCTGCTTTTCTTGCCTTTCCAGCTCTAGGGCCTTTTCTCTTTCTATCTCACTGTCCCTCTTTCTGTCCCTGTCTTCTGTTGCAGTGGCCTTGAGCACACTCACAGGTACTTGAATATGGGCTGAATGTGCTCCTGTGACACCCTGGTTGGTGCCTGGAATCATGGGAAATGGCACATGGCCTGCAGTGTTGGCTGTGTGAGTGATGGCAGATACCAGACCCTCTGGAGGCCCTCTGCCAGGAAATGATGCAGCCGAGGGAGAGTTGCTGTCCTGCCTATCACCTTCACCATCGCCACCATGCCAACCTGCTCCTGAGAAAGCACCTTCTGAAGCCATCTTACGTGCCAGAAGGGTCAGCGGACCGGGCTTGCGCTCGGCATGTCCGCTCCTCTGAGGCTCTGGGCTGCTACTCCGGCTACCACTGCTAGAGGAACCAGAGCTGGAGGTACTAGGTGAGCGTCTAGGTGGGGCTACATCTGGACTAGGAGGGCTCTGTTTAGGGGTATCAGGCAAGGGGAAGGACAACTCTGGAGGTGGGGAGGGAGGAGGTGTAGGCTGGCGGAGTTGGGGGGATAAAAGGGACGGCATGTGTTGCTGCGGGGGTTGACAGGATGCTCCAGACCTCTCTCTGGTTGTGGGCACTCTGGCCGGCTCTCTGAGGTTTCTCCTCCGAGCGCCGCTGTCCCAATCATCATCGTCACCATCCTCCTCACCATCCTCGCTATCCTCATCATCGCTGTCAGCGGCGACTTCGTTGGATGCAGAACCCCTCTCTAGCCGCTGCTCACCGCCAGGAACACGCATGGCTACAGAGCCAGAAGCTGGAGGACCGGACACGTGAGCCTCCTGGTTCCTGTTAGCTTCTCCCTCATTCACTGCACCAAAGAATCCCTCTCCACCAGAAGGCCCGGGTGGCTTGTGCTGCTCCGCCAATGTTGGTGTGACATCCTGATGAGGACAGAAAAGGAGGTGAGACTTATTTTGTCATAGCAATATGCCAATTTTATTCCATGTAAATGATATGGCACAATTCTTACCAAGTTCCTTTCAAATGTGCAACATCTTTTGGAGCACAGAGAATCTCCAGACAAAAAGATTAAAAAATGTGACTGCTTGCAAAAGGTAAGAAAAGAAAGTGATGTCTGACCTGGGCTTGAGGAGGACATGAGGTACTGTTATTAACTTCTGTGTGGTCCTCTTCTTCTGTTCACAAAAGACAAATGATTGAAGTCACATAGATGTATTGCATGATGATGCAAGGTGTGTACAGTAACTTACTGAGTTGCAGTGGAGGATTCTAGCCACCTTAACTTACCATTTGTGTCATATGCTTCACGAGCTTCTCTCTCCAGACGCTGCCTCAGGAGCTCTTGTTGTTTAGCCAGATACTGCTTGATAAAGCTGTTCTGGCTCATTTCCTCACCAATCTAAATACAGGGAGACCATTAAAAATGGGGTGTGAGCCTTCAAGGCCGCAAATTCATATACATTTTATTTATACTTAAGAGGTCATTAGTTAAGAAGAGGCTTCAACCATTTAAATGAAAGCATCTTTGAGACACGTACCTGTGAGTTTGGCTGCAGTCCAATGTGAGCAGTGGAGGTTCTCTGCAGATTCTCCAGCATGAGAGCCTGTTATTAAGATGAAATTTTATCAATTCCACATAAATAACAGGTAGACACTGTTCCAGTTGCTAGAGTTGGTACTCTGGCTTCTGAATGTAAATATCTGGGTCACTTAGGACAACCTAGTTACTGTGTACTGTATTCAGTAATAATTTTCATTATGACTGCCATCTCCATCCTTTGCAAACTATCAGTCTGTGTGTGTGTCTTGGCATGTCAACATATATGGGAAAAACATTATTCAGAGTCACTGTCTCTCTTTCTTAAAAAGGCTAATTTTAGGTATGGAGAATTTTTCCTCTGATACAGCTTCCAGTAGAAAGTAACCAGAAACTTGTGGAGAAAGACAGGATGATAGCAAACAACAGAATTCCATGGTAAGATAGTAAAATGTATCATGGCAAGAAGAGTCATATGGGTCAGTCAGACCCAAATAGGCACGGCAGCTTGCAGGCTGTGGTGGAAAGCAGACCAAACTCATAAAATAACGTGGGCAGAGTTGCAAGCAAAAGCTGTTGGACCTATCTTGGTTAAAATTTTACATTTTTTAATTAAAGACTTTGTTTTCATAAATCTCTGTCCTGACACTGAATTAAAGCCATGCAGCATCCCTCTACTCGGGTACTTGTTTTTTGTTTTTGTTTTTTTTGTTACTGTGCATACACACACAAGAATACACACACAAAATACACATGTAATGTTTAGGGCTGCACAATTAATTGAAATATTATTGAAACTGCAATATGGCCAAATGCAATACTCAAATTGCAGACGATGTAATTTTTTGATGAGGAAAAAATGACAAACAGCATTAGAATTAAATACTGCAACACTGCAGATATGCCCTGGCCCACAAATCCTGTTCTTCTGATGTAAGAAAGCATGTTTGTTTGATACAGAGTAGACCCAAAAATGTCCCATCTTCATAATTTTGATAGTTTGTTTCAGTGAAAATGAAAATTGAGGCAAAAATAATCATGCCCACTAAGATTGAAACAATAATTTATTTACAATAAACCACAATATGTTTCCAGATGATGAGTATTATAGTTTTCAAATTTTAATTATGGTTATATCAGTGTTTGATTACCACACTTTCAAAAACTCACAGTGAACACTGTCTGGCATCAAATAAAGTTAGCAACACTCCAGATGCCAGATGCATGGGCAGCATACAGCCTGGGATGATCTGCATCAAACACTGCCACTACACAGGAGATGATGCCATCTCACATTGTAGAGAGGTTTTCAATAAACAAGTTGGTGAAAAAATTTCAGTGTGTGGATCAGTGCTTTTTGAAGATTTTCAGCACATTTTAACAATACCGCGCTAATAACAAAAACCATGATAATTTTGGTCACTTTTATCATGGCATTACATTTTCAGACAGGTTCATCTTTAATTCCCAATAATTGTGAATCATAATGTCAACATCATCTGTAAAAATATTTTTTTGCATATCGCGCAGCACTAATAATGATCAATAATGGCATAGTCTCCAATATTTTGGGCAGTGATAGACAGTAAACGCAAACACCACATGTGACATCTGATGTAACAATTCTTGAATTTGACCAGTTGAGGTCAGAGGCTGTTAATACTGCCATATTTTGGGCGTCTTAGTTGGTAACAGACGATGTAGCAACACATTTTCTTACCACACCGCCCAGAATTTACATAGGAATAACAAACGTTTATGTTGAAAATGCGAATGTCAACACCACTTTCTGCTTTCCTGGCGCAGTTCAGTGGACAGATGGTAAATAACCAGACTACCCAGCTCAAGAAGGAAAAAAGCCCTAACTCTCATGGCGAGGGAGATAAGGTTGAATGGCTGTCGTAATGTAAACAAAGTAGCTCATACAGGACAGCTCACTGGCCTGGAATATATTAATGGGCAAAAGTATTCCTGAATTTTGCGGATCACAGTAAAATCTTCCTATTTACATACATTGCATTGACGTTAGACGGACATTCAGAGTCCTCTGATAAAAGTTGTCGAGCTACTGAATAACCCGTGTCACACTAACGTCCCCGCTAAACTCATGCACACCAGCAGTGTTTGGGACACACTGTTAGCGGCAACAAGCCAGGCCACCGCTCAAGTCACAGCGTTAGCCAGGGGAGCTAACGAGCTAACAGGACAACATCACCCCGACACACACTTTGAAATTAGCCGCTAAGTTTATTGAACTCCCGGTCTTGCTATACTTGGTACAGTTCTGCGAGGCGAAAACACTACTGAATCACAATGTAGTGCACATAGAAACATTTTTCAGTTGGTTACTGATCGTTAACCTCGACAACTCTACTACGCTGCTCGGCAGTAACGATACTCAGTTGTCGGCCCTCGAGAGAGCATCAGCCCGTCTCATCGTTAACGTTAGCTCGCTGCAACCGCGCTCCGGTATTTCGCGGCAGAACTCACCCCCTTAAGTCTTTTAATGAGTGCATTCTTCTGCCCGCTTTTCGAGAGTCCTCTCTCCTCCAGAGCAGCTTTTAAAT
The DNA here is from genome assembly GCA_027495735.1 of Lutjanus campechanus. NCBI lineage: Eukaryota > Metazoa > Chordata > Actinopteri > Lutjaniformes > Lutjanidae > Lutjanus > Lutjanus campechanus. The sequence goes on from JAJHUR010133844.1 coordinate 13,530, forward strand.
CCGCCACTCGAAGGGACTGGAGCGGTCTCCCGTCCAGGGTAACGTCTTCGAGATCCGCCATTTTCCGTTCCTCTCAGTTCCCAGCGAGAGCGACGAGCAACGCCTTCCTCCACCCAGCGTCATCGTCGACGACTTCCCCCTAATCAAATATCAAATAAAGCAATTGCTTTTCTATATTTAAAGCACTGAACACACGCACACACACACACAATGTATTTACTTTATGTGTCACACACAAACAACCGTTTAAATAATTTTATTTATTCACCAACAAACTGCGCATAATCTGCGCAAGCTTGATTTCCTACACAACGAGGCTATTTAGTGGTCGTTCCCAGAAAGGAACCCTAGGTTTGTCTAACCCTCGCGAGATTTGTGCGAGTTATTTCTACATTGTGAGCGTAATACAAACTAATTATGCTTTATTGATGAAAAAACACAGTAGTTAATATTTGAGTAGATTTAGAGATATCCAAATACTTGTTATGGTTATGAAAGCACCATGCATTGGGTTAAAATGATCACTCTCGCGAGATTACATGGTTCTGGGGTTCCCTTTAGACCCGAAACTACTTAGCTGCATACTCTTCCTGTATTTGTTAGAAAGATTAGCGCGGCTCTTGTTGAACATTACCGCACTCCAAACATGCCGACAGTAAGGTAATTTACGTTAGAAATAAGATGGATATTACCCACAGTCATTTATTTTAAGAGCAGTAAATTGTGACGCTGGTTTTGAGTACTGACACCGACGGTAGTGTTGCACAAATATAAGCTAAGCTACATGTTAACCAGACCGGAGGAGTCTTCCTCAGCAGCTGGCATCGCTGATTAACTTACAGCAGAGAGATAGCCTGCTTTTGTCAGGCTGAAACAAGCCTGTTTCCAAAGATGTCGTGGTTCAATCATGTCAGTCAGGGCTTTAATCAACAGCAGCAACAGCAACCCAATGACAGCCACAGACTCACAGACACCCTGTGTAGCACTTTCAACTCCAGGCTCAGAGGTCCAACAGACGGATCACCGACCATGGCAGCACAACACTGGACCGGCTGCTCAACTCCCAGTCCGGGAGACTTTCCATCAGCTCCACATGGTGTTGTCAGCCCTCCTAGCCTGGAGAAACTGTCCTGCTCTTCTCCGGGCGCAGGTCAGGTGAGAGACCCGGAGCCCATTTCCTATGTAAGCCTCCAGGAGCAGCGATGCGTCCTGAGCTGGTTCCAGGGCTGGACTGCCGCTCAGAGGGAGCGCTTCTTACAGGATCTCCTGGGGAAAGCTGTGCCTGGGAAAGTGTGCACCCTCCTAGACTCACTGAGCACTCTTCAGGTACTTTATGTAATGCCACATGTCAAAGGTAACGTTTGGCACTTTTCGTGTGGATGTCTAATCATTGTTGATAGTAAATGTAGTCAAATGAATGAATAAATTCCCCCATGCGTGCTATATTTATCAAAAAAGCAAATTCTTCTGCTCACAGAGGCATGCACCAGTACCCCTACATATACCAGGATGCACTGCGAGCAAGCTTCTGACGCTTCTGACACAATATAGTTATTGCTCTTTCATGAAACCATAGAATTAGGAGACAAAAAATGCTCATTGCACACCCTGTGGCAGGCCAGAAGTGGAGACTTGAAATCCAAGCTGAAATAGCTAGTAGAAAAGTAGAAAACATGAAAAGTGCCAAATTTTCCCTTTACAGACAGACAGCCCAAAGAATAAAGCTGCAATGATTAATTGAGTAGTTGTCAAAAATATATAATGAATATAATGATATTTTAGTTGCCAAACAACAAATCAATTAATCAAGAAAAACATGACTGATTAATTGACAATTGACAGCCCTATGAGAGATCTCAATCTCAACTTTTTCAACATTTAAGAGCTGCTTTCTCTTTTTCTTTCCCCCTAATAAGGTTAAAGACAGATTACCAAACATCTTTGAATGCCAGCTGCGCCTGTGGACCCAGTGGTTCGAGTCTTGGGGAGAAGAGGAGAGGAATCATTTCCTGCACATGCTGGAAGAACGCGACCCAGTTTTTGTTGCCCACTTTTACAGGAGCGTAGCCGGGACAGCAGGAAGAGACTGAGCGAGCAAGTGATTATGACAAAATGTGTTCAAGAGGTGACATGTAGTGGGGAAATGTGTATTAGATCTGAGATAGTTCTCTTGAGAGAAATGTTTGTGTAACTGTGATGGGACTTATTGTTGAAGGTAAACCATTTCATTGTAAGAAAGGCGGTGTTCATTCAATATAAGCTGTTTTTATTCTGTTTCTTACACCAGTGTCTCCAGGGCTGCATCACACATTATACCACCTTTTTTTTTACAAAGTTCAGACCTTTTGCTCAGTGCTTTCTTCATGGATGGAGCTCTGCCATTTAATGACTCAATGACTTGAACTTGTAATAAGTTGGTTTAACATCTAGAGCCCAACAATGCCAATATTAGGGAGTAAAACAATTATGATATTCATATATTGGCTGATATTCCTTATACATAATATATAGAATATATACATTAAAAAAAACACTTTTTTATTGGTCCCTCAAATGTGTTTTTTTAAATACTTGAGACCAAGATGTGTAAGCTAGGTAATGGAGGCAGGATATTTTAACATTTTAAAGCTACTACAAAGAATGTTCATATTATGTTGATTTTGGAGGTTATTGTGGACAACAGTGATAGTGTTCCCTCCACCATAGCCACAAATTATACTGTCTAAAACAAAATTTAAAAATCTCCTCCTGCTTCCTTCGAACTAGCTAGTGTACTACCCACTGTAACTTTGTTTGGGAAAATGTAAACACAGGCTTGGTAAATATTTGATTTACAGAGAAAACGATCCTACTTTACTTATGCAGATCATACAGAAGCATCAGTATTAAATTGAGGACGCTTCATGACCAGTTAAAAACTCCATGTGGTAGCTTTAACAGTGAACTTAATTTACCAAAATGACATGAGGGCACTGAAACCGTAAACTTCACCGGTATGTGTGTGTGTGTGTGTCTAATGTAATGATCAAGAATACATAAATGCTGCCTACAAAGCTAAAAAATATAAACAATCTGCATTATCTGCATATTGGACAACATATACGCTGATACTGATATAGACCGATATTGCTGTGATAGACCAATATCAGGCCAATGTATTGGTTGGGCTCTAGTAACATCTGTCTGTAAGACAATTACATGTACACGCTTAATTCTTCTGGACTGGGCCTAGTTTCTAAAAAACCCAGAATTACATGGACAGGAGGACAAATCTCTTTTTTTTGCAAGCATAGAAGAATAAACAAAATGCATTGTTGTATATTTGTTGGTGTTTTATTGTTAGAAACATTCAGAAGCAGTAATGTAACAGAAGCATGTCTGAGAACTACTATGCAGTCACAGGGTTTTATTACCTACTGACATGACCATAATTGAGATACATGGCTAAGACCTGACACATAGGATGACCTCTCTATCTTATCCACTCAACTGATCCAGGAGTAAGCAACATAATTGGGTTCTGATTTCCAACATCCTCAACACAAAGATCGATAAATGGATAGATTTTGTCTGTAAACCTTTGACCTGTAAATGAGTACATATGAGATCTGGTACCAGCGTCATAAAACGAGATCGTTCCCTTTTTGTAGTCCAACAGAATGCCCAGTGTCAGGGGTGGTGTCGGAACTACTATATTAGCAGCTCTTTCATCAATTGCTCTGTACTGACCCTGTCTGTTCAGGAGTATAGTCCAGTAACCTCTTGATGGTCTGAATAATATTGCTCCCTTTCTTCGAGCAGATTCACTGGCCATCCCTAGGTGGAAACAAGTCTTATCAGCTACAGACACCTCCCAGTAATTTCTGCCAGCTGAATAGCCGGTCTTGCCAAGGGCAGCTAGTGCCACATCAAAGCGGCCTGGATTGTCAGGGACATCTTGTATTTCCGCAGTAGTGGATATCTCAGTGTTACCTGCAGACAGAACTATTCTTGGGTTTGCAGTTTTTGGATCCAAGGTAATCCTCCCTGTAAACCAAGAAATGAAGTACATCAAGAATCAGAAATGGATCAGAATTGACATTAAAAGGTTTAAGGCAGTACTTTAGTTCCATAAAGTTGGGTGAGTCAAAAGAATGGATGGTGAGAATTGAAGCAGCAGAGGCTGAGATATCCTGACTTTTGGGACTTGTCATAAGTGAAGCTACATAACATTGGATCCCTCATTTCCCATAATGCATCATCTTTTATTAGACCCTCCCTGTCTGATAAACAGACTTGACAATGTTGCTCCAGAACCACAGAAGATATTTTACAACTATTTATTTCATAGGCTGAGTAGAACTACATATAATGAGTAAACTGACTTAAATGTGTTAAATTGACAGGGTGCCCTTTTAAAATCATCCATACAGTTAGATTCACACGGTACACAAGTCTGCTGTGTACTGTCCATGTGTAGGGTTGTATATTTTAATCATGACATTTATGTGGTTTGAACATTAATCAAGTAGGATAGAAATGTCAACGCTAAATAGAAATATCAAAGAATCTGCAAGTTGCAATTGCAAAAAACTAAAAGAACTTGTGCGTGACTCACTGGTATGGACCGTCTTATCTTCCACATCAGTCAGCTTGCTTTGAAGATCTGAGGAGAGAGAAAGAAGAGCACAGTTTATTTTCAAATAGTTACCTTGTACAAATTCATACATTCCATCAATAATCACAAGACCAACTACTAATTTTCTTCTATTGTATCGGATTAATCCATTTATTGTGTGTATGGGTGCTTCCAGGGGATTGAACATACTGTCGTAGTTGTCCTGTAGTTTGTTATTCTCCCTGAGCTGATGTTCTAACTGCTGCTGCAGCTGGTTGAGCTTGGCTTCCTTCTCAACCAGCTGCTGCTGGTAGTCAGTGTTGTCCTGAGTCTGCCCGAGACGTCTCTCTAAGCCTGTGTGACAAAATGTTAAGTTCAACAACAACATCAAAAAGTAACACAAATGATCTCAAGGACACAGGTTCCTATCATTACATTGGTTGCTTTAAGTTAACGATTACCTTTCCTCTAATATATGCTGATTGCATGTACTTATTTTGTCTGTGGACAGAGAGCTGAACTTACGGTTGTATTCATTCTGCAGCTGTTTGAGGCTGACATCCTTCTCGTGCAGCTGCCGCTGCAGGCGATCCGCATCCTCCAGGCTTTGTTGCAATTGACTTTGTACATCTGTTTGACAAAATGTTCAATTTAAAAACTACATTGAATGACCAGGAGAGCTAGATGTATATCGTGATAAGAAACTCACCGTCACAGTGGGTGCTGGCATCACTGCAGCACTTCGTTAGTTCCTTGACCTCTTGTTTTAAGTCTGACGGAGGAAGGAGGTTGAAACATCGACATGTATCAAACACCAAGTGTCAAAAACAAGTTGTAACAAGGAAGAGATATTTGGGGAAATACACTTATTTACTTTCTTGCTGAGAGTTAAGCCGCACTTCCACCACAGGAACTTGGGAGGGACTAGCAGGGACCAGGGCCTAAATTAAGTTCCTGGGAAATTATTTTACCGAACAAAGCGTCCCTGCTTGCGAGTAGTACTTTCCAAAAATACAGCAACTTTTGGGGTGGGCCTTCCAGCGCTAAACATTTCTGATTTGTCGAGTACAGCAGCATTATATTTAATTTGATTTCACTCACCATTTTTAAAAAATCTGCAGCCGTTCATTGTTCATTGTGCTTCAACACATTAATATGGAGTTCCAAAAAAAAAGCATTCGACAGATGGGCGATGACAAAGTCTGAATATAGTGGCACACAAAAATCATTCTTTCATACACTTGGGGACAAATTTGCCTTCAAATTTTCACGGGTATTAAGACTGCGTTGGCGAGGCAGATAACAATAGGCTGAAGGAACCTTTAACTTCCTTTAAAAGTAGTTCCTGGAACTAAAAGTTCCGGTAGTTTGGGTGGAAACGTAGCTTTAGAGAGAAGGTCAAATCCACTGTCATGTTGGTATGGAAAATATGAAGCTACAGCCAGTTAAGTTTAGCTTAGCACAAAAACTAAAAGCAGGAAAATACCTAGCCGGCTCTGTCCAAAGAAATATCCACCTAACAGTCCGTCTAAAGCTCAACACTTATCATGTATAAAAGCGACAAGTTGTGGTTTTGCAGGGGGGGGTGCCCTACTATTTCCTGGCCATCCATAGTCACTTTCTGAACTCTTGTCATCAATGTGAAGTAGAGACTTAAGGAAGTTTCTGCTTCTGCTCAAGGAATAGTCTGGTTCAATCCCAATGTCCACCCTCACAGGCTTAGAGACTTTGAGACACACGTTCCCGGTAAGTCTTGGGGCTGTCCCACTGTTAAATCGTCAAGCCCATGAGGATTCTCTCTCAGACATTTTGAGCCCTTTATACACACCTCCTGTCAGTCAGTGTTTCTGCAAAATTTGCCTGAGGGAATTATCCATAATTCATACTGTTGTACCCTGAAGAGAAAAAAAAAAAAAAAAAAAAAAAAAAAAAACTGGAAACAAAGACGGGAGAATCAACTACAAGTGTACAAGAAAAACAAAGTTTACATCTAAGTGTGATGCTTGTTGCTTGACACAAATGTATTTTACACGGTTGACCAGGATTAAAACGTTTCAGGATTGTGGCAAATAAATCAGGCCGTTAAAATGATCCAGATATAAAATGAAGAAGAATCTAAATACATAAATACTACAAATAAAACAAATAAAATGTGCTAGAATTCTTTTGAGATATGTTTTGAGAAGTGTTTTGCTTTCCCATTCCAAGTTATACCATTTTGAATCCTCACAGCCTGTCACACTCAAATACTACCAGGTGACGTCAGATAAAGTCTGTGAGGGTTCAGGGCTTAAAGCTTTAGTGGGGTCACTGGGCTTGGGCCTCTGACTCAACCGTTGTGTAAAACACAAAACGCATTGTTACATTTCAACAGAACCAGGATAGCTGTCTCACTTTGTGCTAAACTAACCCGCTCAGTGGTATCAATTTTCTCACCAAACTCTCTGTGTGTATATTACAGTACATACCTTCATTTGCATTTTCAAGTCTTTTGTTCTCTCTTTGTAGTGTCTGTATTTTTTCTTCCAATTCTGAGAGAGAAAACAAACAACACTCACAGGGTCATGAAAAACAAGTAGATTTTTTCAAACAACATTCCAGATAAAAGAGGAAAGCTATAAGATGTTAGTTTTAGCAAACAGACAGGTGATGCAGTTATTACGTTATTCCTATGAATATTTAATGG
>JAJHUR010133844.1:20832-31239 GCA_027495735.1 Lutjanus campechanus
ACAGGGTGCCCTTTTAAAATCATCCATACAGTTAGATTCACACGGTACACAAGTCTGCTGTGTACTGTCCATGTGTAGGGTTGTATATTTTAATCATGACATTTATGTGGTTTGAACATTAATCAAGTAGGATAGAAATGTCAACGCTAAATAGAAATATCAAAGAATCTGCAAGTTGCAATTGCAAAAAACTAAAAGAACTTGTGCGTGACTCACTGGTATGGACCGTCTTATCTTCCACATCAGTCAGCTTGCTTTGAAGATCTGAGGAGAGAGAAAGAAGAGCACAGTTTATTTTCAAATAGTTACCTTGTACAAATTCATACATTCCATCAATAATCACAAGACCAACTACTAATTTTCTTCTATTGTATCGGATTAATCCATTTATTGTGTGTATGGGTGCTTCCAGGGGATTGAACATACTGTCGTAGTTGTCCTGTAGTTTGTTATTCTCCCTGAGCTGATGTTCTAACTGCTGCTGCAGCTGGTTGAGCTTGGCTTCCTTCTCAACCAGCTGCTGCTGGTAGTCAGTGTTGTCCTGAGTCTGCCCGAGACGTCTCTCTAAGCCTGTGTGACAAAATGTTAAGTTCAACAACAACATCAAAAAGTAACACAAATGATCTCAAGGACACAGGTTCCTATCATTACATTGGTTGCTTTAAGTTAACGATTACCTTTCCTCTAATATATGCTGATTGCATGTACTTATTTTGTCTGTGGACAGAGAGCTGAACTTACGGTTGTATTCATTCTGCAGCTGTTTGAGGCTGACATCCTTCTCGTGCAGCTGCCGCTGCAGGCGATCCGCATCCTCCAGGCTTTGTTGCAATTGACTTTGTACATCTGTTTGACAAAATGTTCAATTTAAAAACTACATTGAATGACCAGGAGAGCTAGATGTATATCGTGATAAGAAACTCACCGTCACAGTGGGTGCTGGCATCACTGCAGCACTTCGTTAGTTCCTTGACCTCTTGTTTTAAGTCTGACGGAGGAAGGAGGTTGAAACATCGACATGTATCAAACACCAAGTGTCAAAAACAAGTTGTAACAAGGAAGAGATATTTGGGGAAATACACTTATTTACTTTCTTGCTGAGAGTTAAGCCGCACTTCCACCACAGGAACTTGGGAGGGACTAGCAGGGACCAGGGCCTAAATTAAGTTCCTGGGAAATTATTTTACCGAACAAAGCGTCCCTGCTTGCGAGTAGTACTTTCCAAAAATACAGCAACTTTTGGGGTGGGCCCTCCAGCGCTAAACATTTCTGATTTGTCGAGTACAGCAGCATTATATTTAATTTGATTTCACTCACCATTTTTTAAAAATCTGCAGCTGTTCATTGTTCATTGTGCTTCAACACATTAATATGGAGTTCTAAAAAAAAAGCATTCGACAGATGGGCGATGACAAAGTCTGAATATAGTGGCACACAAAAATCATTCTTTCATACACTTGGGGACAAATTTGCCTTCAAATTTTCACGGGTATCAAGACTGCGTTGGCGAGGCAGATAACAATAGGCTGAAGGAACCTTTAAGTTCCTTTAAAAGTAGTTCCTGGAACTAAAAGTTCCGGTAGTTTGGGTGGAAACTTTTGGGTGGGACTCAACCGTTGTGTAAAACACAAAACGCATTGTTACATTTCAACAGAACCAGGATAGCTGTCTCACTTTGTGCTAAACTAACCCGCTCAGTGGTATCAATTTTCTCACCAAACTCTCTGTGTGTATATTACAGTACATACCTTCATTTGCATTTTCAAGTCTTTTGTTCTCTCTTTGTAGTGTCTGTAATTTTTCTTCCAATTCTGAGCGAGAAAACAAACAACACTCACAGCGTCATGAAAAACAAGTAGATTTTTTCAAACAACATTCCAGATAAAAGAGGAAAGCTATAAGATGTTAGTTTTAGCAAACAGACAGGTGATGCAGTTATTACGTTATTCCTATGAATATTTAATGGCCTGGGCCGTATATCTTTTTTTTTTTACATTCAAAGTTTCTTTTGTGGTTTTCAAAAAAGTTTTGAATGTCTGTCATCATATTTATTACATATTTTTGTGATATTATAAATTAAAAATACTTAAAAGAAATCCTGTTTGATTAATTAGTAATTAAATGAGTTGATCTTTTTTGTATTAAATGAACTTACTTCAATCAATATACAACTTTCAATTTCAATACAACTTATAACTCACTTTTATCAACATAAATGTTATATATGGTGCTGTTGTGAGTTTTGGAAAGGATTTTCAGTAAATTTTGACTTTTGGACTGGACTACAACGCTCGGGAATTATTATGAATGTTTGGATCACATGACTCAGCCACCACTGAAATCTAAACCTACAAAAAGTATAATATACTAATAATATTAGTGTAACCTTTTCTTTATCTGCAACTGTACAGAAATACTGCAGTGCAGCATTTAAATATTGATTAAAAATTCCAATGTCATCGTTATGAACGAAGCTTCGAAGCTCGGACCTTTTCGGCACAGCCCTAAATATTTGGAAGATCTTTTCTAGCGTGCACAGAGAGAAAATCTTCGTCAGATGACTGCAGAGACACAATAATAACAAAGTAACAGATTGACAAACCGTCAGTATTTTGTGTAACAGCAGTAATTGCCAGTTTCTTAGCCTTTTTCAGTTGTCCTCTCAGATCAGCAATGTCCTTGACTAGCGGGGACACAGACACAACCGCAGGGTTACTTTGTGCTTAAAGAAAACAAACAAAATGAGATGAAACATTAGCGAATAAGAACTTTTCATACTCGATTTAAAATTCTTTGCATCTGCATCCTGGAGTCGAGATTCACTGTCTTGCAGTTGCCTCTTTGACAAATCCAGTCTCTGTTGAAGCTCTGAAAATGATTTAGAGATCAATGAAATACAAAGTAATTAAATCAGTTTCTGCGTGTGTAATACTTAGTGGCGTATTACGATGAAACTGTCACATTTTGCTCTTCACCTTTGAGGTTCTCAGCGTTTGTTTCTTTGAGGTATGATATCTCGTTTTCCAGTGGTTTGATCTGCTTGTGAAGCCCCATGATCTGAGCCGCTAAAAAGAGACAAAAGCAAGCTACTCTTAGTATTCTTAAGTAATTAGATAATTCCGTTTTTCTGACCAAAGGTGATTGCCACACTTACACAAATTAGCAATCCTAATGTCACTGGAGCCTAGCAACTGCGTCTTCTCTTTTATCTGATTTCGGATGTCCTCCAGTTCATTCTCCAGATCTTTGAGAAAGACGGAGTGGATGTTTTATTTCCTCAGAATCAATGAAAAGGTATTCGAAACACGTTTGTCTTGTATATGTTTCCCACCTTTAATTTTCTGCAGTTCTGCTTGCGTCTGTCTCTCTTCTTGCTTCTTCAGTCTTGCTATTTCGTCTTGTTGAGCTAAGATTTGAAATGCTAACAGAAGAAATGGATAAATTCAGTGGATATGATCAACAACGAGAGAACAATAACATTAAACTCTGTTTTGATCATTACTCACTCAGTCTAGTATTTTCATCATTTTCATCTTGAATTCCATCAATCAGATAATTCAGTTGGTCTTGGAGTCCTGCAGACAAGAGACAAATATTTCATGTGAGCATATGTATTGTTTTTATGGTTTATACAATATTATATTATGAACTGATATTGCTTGCCACTCACCTCTGATCATCTCGTAATCTGTGTCGTTTGCAGCCACATTCGCCCTTTTTTCAATTTCTGTTTGTATTGCAATAATCTGTAGAACTAGAAGAGGAGTTTAACATTGATAGTTATAACATCTATAACTTCCCATCTCAACTACACGTATAATTCAATGATTTTGATTCTTGCTGTGGGTTTTTAATCGTGTTCTACTCACGTCTTTGCGGTTGAGCACTTCTTGCTTTTAGCTCCTCAGTTTTTTTGGCCAGCTCATTACTTTTCTCATCTAAACGTTTTTGAAGCTCTGCAGAACAAAAACAAAACCATTTTTAACTTTTATATCTTTTGTTCTTCATGCCTTAGTAAGAATAAAACCCACATCACGCAGTAGTGTGTGTGTGTACAGTTTATTTAATTAGGGTACAGAGGTGGAATGGGGCGGTCAGTTTCATTTGTTCTGTCTCTAATCCACCAAGGAAGGTAGTAACAGAGCCCTAACTGGATCTGGCATGGCGGGTCAGGTCTATCTTCTGTAAATTACATACTCATTCTACATATTTGTCTGCTGTTTTAAGCAGATAGGGCAGGTAACGAGTGGGCGCCACTGACCCAGAACTGTGTGTACTAAGCAGACACACACAAACAGGCAGGAGGAGAGAAATCCTCCCACAGATCATCACACAATGGGAACTTTTTGCAATATATTTAAAAGCATTAATATGTAAAAGCTTTGTGTTATAAAATCATGAGGTTATCAGCTCTGTGTGTGATTAGAAATGACCAGACGAGTAGAGTCACTTTTTAATTGGTGCGCTGTTGTGTTATGTCACTCCTCTTTTGATTCTGTGATGCTTGCATGCTGTGTAAAAGGACACACTGGGGTGGCTTTATGCCGGCGCCACTTGGTTCAGTGTAAATACACAAAGCTGGATAAAGGCGAGCCCTGGTTTCTGCGATATTGCAAAATCTCTGCGTAAAAAGGGCTAAAATATCTCAGACATGGTATATACTTGATACCAACATGGATGTAATATATCAACACTGACCTTTTATCTTGGTCTCAGATTCAGTGTTCTTCAGTTGTGACTTTAGCCCCTCCACTTGCACAGTTAATGTAGAAACTTGAAGAGCTGAAAGAACCAGATTTAAAAGCAGTAAAATGAAAGTAAATTAAACTTAGTTTTTGCCTTATCCTTAAAATTTTAAATGCAGATCAAGAAACAATTGTCACCATAGTTTACGTAAAAAAAAAAAGAACTGTATATAAATGGAAATGAAATGAAATTGATTTCCACCATCCATTATCAATGAATCAATTCACTGTTTGGTAACACAGCTCCATCACTCACCAAGTGAAGTAACAGTGTCAGATTTGGACTGCAGTTCCTTCATTTTGGCATCCAAGTCATTCTGCAGCTCTACAAGGAAACATTTGAAACAACTTTCGATCCCATGGACAGAACAAGATCAAACATTTAAACACCTTAAAAACGGGGCGATCTGACAAGCGAGCGCAATTTATTTCTAAAATACAAGTTTCATTATGCCAATCCAATCATTATGATTTTGACAGGCATCCTCTGCTTGTCAGAGCATCTCTCTCTCTCCCTTTTATTATTTGCTTCACCTTTTGAGCCACCTGTGCATGCTATCTGGCAATTGTGTGTGTGTGTGTGTGTGTGTGTGTGTGTGTGTGTGTGTGTGTGTGTCCATATCAATAGACCATTTTATATCACTTTATGCAGATGATACTGTCATATATATGAGAGAACCCTCCAAATTAAGTGCCATTATTCTGACACCCCATTATTCCGAGACCCGAAATGTTTCACTGGACCAAAAGAGAATTTGTACAACAGCCTGTTATCCCAAGAGCAAACTCCATTGCTCCAAAGGCCCATTGCTCCTAAAATAGCCCTAACCATATTATGGGCGTACCCCCCCTGCTGATTCAGCACCATGGACAGGGCCTGCAGTCATTAAAAAAACAAGAGAGTGTGTATTTTTGGTGCATTTGGCAGTCGGGATAATGGGCTGTCAGATAAATGGGCTTTCAGTGCAACAGGACTTTTTTTTTTGGAGTAGAAGCGTTTTGGAAAGTGAACTATTTGACAGGTTAAGGAAGCACTATTGTCTCTGACTGAACTGAATGACCATACCTCTGTTTACAGTGTAAAATAGTAAGTATAATAGAATTTCCTCAATAATGATGAGATAACACTTTCATTGGACAGTAAAAAGCCACCCATTAAAGCCTCAACTTTGTCTTCTTGAGGGGTTGAACATTTTGATTGATATTCTCTGTGTGTCTACCTCCATCCTTTAACTGGATTCAGCTCTAAAGCTCTTTAGTGCAATATTGAGGTGGATTAAGTCGCACGTTCCCCTCACAGCAAGAAGATTGTTGGTTCATACCCCAGTTCAGACAGGGATATTCTGTGTGGTGTTTGCGCGTTCTCCCCATGCTTTTGTGGGTTTCCCCCACAATCAAAAACATGTATGCTACTTCAATCCTCCAGTCAGTATCCCTCACCAAGTTGCTGGCTTGACATCTCACTGTATGTTGTACTGTGTATGATTGTATATGTGACAATAAAGTATACCTTCACCTTAATACCAGTTGCTAAACAGAAAAAAAAAATGTTTAGACTGAACAACACTCAACAGCCCAACCCATTCATTTTCCACACTGGAGTCAAAAGGATGTGACATTGTTGGCCAGTGAGTAACAAGTCAACAGACTACGCTCACCTCTGAGTTTCTGCTCATGATTGGAGCACTGTGCCTCTGTCTCATTCAGTTGTTTCTGCAGAGCTAGTACAAAAAACAGACACATTCATATTTAAGTCAATCTTCCTCATGTCTTCTTGCACAAACCCTCCCAGGTTAGCACTGAACTTACCCTCAATTGCAGCCTGATCACGAGTGTGCTCCTCTTCTTTTTCTTTCAGTTGTTCTGTCAACTCTAGAAACAGTAAAGAATGCTTCAGCTTAAAACAGACTCACTGAATACATGAATCAAATACTATCAAAGGGAAATGAGACACTCACTGGTAACTGCAGCAGAAGTTTTTTGGCCCTCATCGTGCTTTTGTTTTTCTAGGTTTCTGAGTTGGCTGTGCAGATCAGTGACTGACAGAACTGAGGAACACAGAAATAATTTATTGTAAAGAAATATATTTTAGACTATTTCTCAAAAATTAACATAGACACATGTTCTGTTTTTACTTACTCAATCTGGCATTTGTTCGATTTTTCTCATTCAGCTCATTGACGGAATTTTGCAGCTCGTTCTTCTTGGCTGCAAGATCATTTCTGAGCTCTGAGACAAATTTAAAGAAGTTAAAACTTATTAAATTAGTTATATTTGGGAGCTCAGGATACAACAAAAACAATATTACAAACAGCCTTAGCAGCAGGCCACGATTAGCTTGCTTGGGGATTGGGTAAAGGTTTGCTGGAGATACTTACGGGTCACCTGAGTGCCTCGTAACTTCTGGAGGTCTGACAACTGTCTCTTCAGCTGCTCCACCTGACTCTGCAGCGTTATGATTTTCAGAACTGAAGCACATCACAAACAGGGATGGCAAAAATTGAAAATTGAAAAACTCAAATGAAAGCACAACTTGTCTGTCAACCTTTCTGCTCACAGTTAGTTCAGACTCACTCAGTTTTGTGTTGTCGTTGTCGTCTATTTCAGTGAGAAGGCCATTCACTCTGTTTTGCAACTCTGGGGAAAAGTAAGCAGTCTTTAATGTAGATGACATGTTTTGATTGGTGATTTAACTGAATTGATACACTGGCATTTTAAGTGAGACTAACCTTTTACACGGTCACTATCGGTCCCATTGCCAGCCTCTTTCTGAAGATCCCATATCTCTTCTCGCAGCGCAATGATTGTTAATACTGAAACAAACAAACATGCAGTGAGTTGGCATGGCTTCATTGCCTCAGAAATCTGTCTTACCGGTCCTCAACATTAAAGGCTAAATGTGTGGGATCATTCTCCCATAGTTTTTTAGTAGATAAGGGTATTTTTACTCTGTAATCCCAAAGTGAAATTAAAGTCTGACAGAAGCCAAGTCGCATAAATCATAAAAAAAACTTTCTTTCTTCTGCAACATCATGGTGAATCATAGGGAATCATAAACTACTATGGCATCCACCCTGTCCTAAATTCAAATTAACTGCCAAATATATTGTTAGGCCTGTATAGTAATGACAATGAAGATGGGGAACAACATCCTTATCCTGGGCCTATAACTGGGAAGAAAACTCAGAGACAAATGAAGCGTCGATGATACAGTCGGTCTCGTTTACATTCTAAACACAGATATTTTCTAGCAGAAAAGAAAGTAGTTCTGGTAGATTCTACTGCGGCATAAAGTAGTCCCTACATGAAACTGGTCTTTGGATTATCTTTAGCAACCTGATAATGATTTTTGGAATTTTGGAAAATCAACGCACTCACCCGTTTTAGGGTTTGCAATCAGTCTCTCAATTTCTGCGGTCTTGGAGTTCAGTTCGTTTTGCTTCTCCCCCAGGTGCCTCTGCAGCTCTGTGAGGAGACAAAGTCATGACAGTGATTACTGAGAGGGAGGCAGAAAAAAAACACTGCTATTCACTCGGACATTTTATTTTCAGTTTATACAGTTTAGACACACTTAATGTTATCCTCACAAGGAATGGAACATGGCACAAACATCTCTACAAACGATATCTCCAAAACTCTGCAACTCACACCAAAAAAATCTAGATGGATAAATAAGACTACAGGCTAGAGGAAAAAGTGTATTCTTGATTTAGGGATGAACGGTCCCTGTAATGAACATGTGAACTTTATCCTTTGGGGATCACTTGGTTCCCAAAGGTGCAAAACCACTGTATGATTTCAGCATAAGTCCTCTCCAATAAAGTCAATAACAGGGCTCCAGAGATAGAGAAACTCATTCATGCCTCTTTGGAGAATGTGTGAGCCTTTCCAGCGGGAGAAGTTGTAAGATGTTACATAGCCAACTTGAAACAGATGGTTTGGCATCCTCTAGCCAACGATGTAAGATTGATAACCATGCAAAGTACCACAGAAGACAAAGGCCTCTCTTGTATCTGGCAGCATGTAGGATTTAGATATATTGTAGAGGGTTAAGCCCAATAGGTGAATTTATTATTTATTATGGCTGATACTTGGTTACCACTTTTAACACATAATTAATGAATTTCCAGACAGAGCCACATTAAATGCACACACACACAGCAGAACAGCCATTTTCATATTTGCCCCTGTAATTTGAGGTAGTTTGTTCTTCTTACACAGAGTTTCCTAGAACTTGTAATTGTCCACCAATCCATTGGTGATCAGTGATTGCAGCTCTGGGGCCCCTTTCCCATGGATGCCTGCTGCCAGTCCAGACTTTACTTAAAGAGAACAATTTATGGTAAATGTAGCTAATTTTTTTTCCCCTTGAGCAGGCCGACCTTGTGAATGAGTGCCCCAATCTGCTCTGTTCCATGACCTTCCTCATACTGGGGTACTAAGTTTAAAAAACTTTGAATTTGTTAAAAAAAATTAGCTTAGTTAATTAAATAATTCCAGAGTCCCACCTTCACAGAGATAATTTATCACCTGGATTCCAAATGTGTTCCACTCTTGATAGAAAATGCCTTCACACTATTTTATGTACTAAGAACAAACACAATGAAGTTGTCCCAAATTCCTGGTAACACTTGTTTACCTCTGTTACTCACCTGAGATTCTGTCTGGGTCGTCCGTGTTGGAGATCGCTTCCTTCAGAGTCTTCAGCTCATCGCGCAGGCTTATCACATTCATAACTGAGTCAGACAAACAGAGAAAACATCACAACACAGCTGACACTGCTGAAACAAAACTCAGTAGGAGACATCGCTCGTGTGAAACGGGGAGATTTCATCTATATGTGGACACTGCACTGTACTGGGGCTATCATGGCAATGCTGCACTGTAACTTCACTCACCGAGTGCTGCTTTGGAGTCTCCGTTTTTTTTCAGCTCTGCAATCTTCTGTTCAAATTCAGTCTTTACCTCTGACAGAAACACACACAAAAACCAAATCAGAACTAGCACAACAACCCGAATCATCAGATTCTTTAGCTGAAATGATGTTTACAATTACCATTGTATCTTTCCTCAAGTCCAGAGCATTGTTCACTCTTCAATTGCAGTTTCCTCTGCAGCTCTGTTGTATAAAAAGAGGAAACCAGGTCATCAAATCTCTCTCTCAGAGCAGTCTAACTTATGACAATCCTATTTAAAAAAAAATCAACTCACCTCTGACCTCAGCCTGAGTACTGTCATGTTCCCTTTTGTTGGTTTGAAGCTGAGTCTGAAGAGCTGATTTAAAACCATGTAAAGTCAGTCAAGGTTTTTTTTCCACAGTAACAAAAATACTGCAGGACAACAAGATGAAGATTTCACTGCTTACCTTTAATCTCAGCTTTAGCACGAGAGTGCCCCTGCGTTTTTAAATTCAGTTGTTTTCTCAGCTCTAGAAAAATCAGTTTTGCTTCATGTTATCATACATCTGCACAAATTTATGAAGTGAATTCAGAAGTAAATGAGATACTTACCAGTTATTGTCAGAGATGATGTTGCGTTCTCATTGTGTCGTTCGATTTCAAGGTTCTTGAGTTGGTTGTGCAGGTCAGTGACTGTCAGAACTGAGAAACAGAAAAATTATCTGTTGTAAAGAAATATATTTCTCAATAACAGAAATAGAAAC
>JAJHUR010133846.1:0-13066 GCA_027495735.1 Lutjanus campechanus
GTCCCTCAGTGTGTCTCAGTGTCTCTCAGTGTCTCTCAGTCTGTCTCAGTGTCTCTCAGTGTGTCTCAGTGTCTCTCAGTGTCCCTCAGTCTGTCTCAGTGTCCCTCAGTCTGTCTCAGTGTCTCTCAGTGTGTCTCAGTGTCTCTCAGTGTCCCTCAGTCTGTCTCAGTCTCTCTCAGTGTCTCTCAGTGTGTCTCAGTGTCCCTCAGTCTGTCTCAGTGTCCCTCAGTCTGTCTCAGTGTCCCTCTGTGTCTCTCAGTCTGTCTGTGTCTCTCAGTCTGTCTGTGTCTCTCAGTGTCTCTCAGTGTCCCTCAGTCTGTCTCAGTGTCTCTCAGTGTGTCTCAGTGTCTCTCAGTGTCCCTCAGTCTGTCTCAGTGTCCCTCAGTCTGTCTCAGTGTCTCTCAGTGTGTCTCAGTGTCCCTCAGTCTGTCTCAGTGTCTCTCAGTGTCTCTCAGTGTCCCTCAGTCTGTCTCAGTGTCCCTCAGTGTCCCTCTGTGTCTCTCAGTGTGTCTCAGTGTCCCTCTGTGTCTCTCAGTCTGTCTCAGTGTCTCTCAGTCTGTCTCAGTGTCTCTCAGTCTGTCTCAGTGTCCCTCTGTGTCTCTCAGTGTCCCTCTGTGTCCCTCTGTGTCTCTCAGTGTGTCTCAGTGTCTCTCAGTGTCCCTCTGTGTCCCTCAGTCTGTCTCAGTGTCTCTCAGTCTCTCTCAGTGTCTCTCAGTGTCTCTCAGTGTCCCTCAGTCTCTCTCAGTCTGTCTCAGTGTCCCTCAGTGTGTCTCAGTGTCCCTCAGTCTGTCTCAGTGTCCCTCAGTCTGTCTCAGTGTCCCTCTGTGTCTCTCAGTCTGTCTGTGTCTCTCAGTCTGTCTCAGTGTCTCTCAGTCTGTCTCAGTGTCCCTCAGTGTGTCTCAGTGTCTCTGTGTCCCTCAGTCTGTCTCAGTGTCCCTCAGTCTGTCTCAGTGTCTCTCAGTGTCCCTCAGTCTGTCTCAGTGTCTCTCAGTGTGTCTCAGTGTCCCTCAGTCTGTCTCAGTGTCTCTCAGTGTCTCAGTCTGTCTCAGTGTCTCTCAGTGTGTCTCAGTGTCCCTCAGTCTGTCTCAGTGTCCCTCAGTCTGTCTCAGTGTCCCTCTGTGTCTCTCAGTCTGTCTCAGTCTGTCTCAGTGTCTCTCAGTGTGTCTCAGTGTCTCTCAGTGTCCCTCAGTCTGTCTCAGTCTGTCTCAGTGTCTCTCAGTGTGTCTCAGTGTCCCTCAGTCTGTCTCAGTGTCCCTCAGTCTGTCTCAGTGTCCCTCTGTGTCTCTCAGTCTGTCTCAGTCTGTCTCAGTGTCTCTCAGTGTGTCTCAGTGTCTCTCAGTGTCCCTCAGTCTGTCTCAGTCTGTCTCAGTGTCTCTCAGTGTGTCTCAGTGTCCCTCAGTCTGTCTCAGTGTCCCTCAGTCTGTCTCAGTGTCCCTCTGTGTCTCTCAGTCTGTCTCAGTCTGTCTCAGTGTCTCTCAGTGTCTCTCTGTGTCTCTCAGTCTGTCTCAGTGTCTCTCAGTCTGTCTCAGTGTCCCTCAGTCTGTCTCAGTGTCTCTCAGTGTCTCTGTGTCCCTCAGTCTGTCTCAGTGTCCCTCAGTCTGTCTCAGTGTCCCTCAGTGTGTCTCAGTGTCTCTCAGTGTCTATCAGTGTCCCTCAGTCTGTCTCAGTGTCCCTCAGTCTGTCTCAGTGTCTCTCAGTGTGTCTCAGTGTCTCCCTGTGTGTCTCCGTCTGACCTCTTGTGCTCGTCTTTGTTGGACCTGGTGCAGTTGACTCTCTCCACGTATCCCGTTGGTCCGCACGCCGACCATGACCTCTGAAACACAACACACACACGTTGTCATGACAACCACCAGCTGCTTTTAAAACTGTCCAGACCTCAAAGGACCAGAGCCCGTATTCACAGACGTTCTAAGAGTTCTCTAAGAGAACCGAGCCTAAAAGCTTCTATCAAGGAGTCGCTGCTCAGAGAAACTATCCGATCGACTCGGAGCAGGAAGAGACGGGAAATGTTACCTCAGTGAGGAGGCGTGGCCAAACCTGATGACTCATTCTTTTAAAGAACACCATTGGTTGATACACAAAAAAAAAAAAAACACCTGTAAGATACTAAAATGAAACATAAAAGATATCTGAGCTTTCAAACAGTCACACAGACTGAAAAATGATTAATTTCACAGGTTGTTTGTTTTATTGTTTATATTTATTGTTTATATTTATATCTTCCATATTCATACGCGGGAACAGTCTGAACAGAGACGGACGGTTCTCTCTCTAACCCCGCCTTTCTTTCTTTGTTTGTTTATCTTCGTACTTGGTCGTTTGATGGTGGGAAGTTTTTTTGGGGGGTGTAAGGATTAATATTTTCCTAAAAATGATGAACGCGGGTTCCACAGCTGATCGCACCGTGTGAACACTGTGATGTTCAACATGATCAGATTAATAAAGTTAATGATCGATCAAACTGTCAAAAAGCTCTCAGTCACTTGTTCGACTGGTTTCTTCAGGAGATTCTGGCGTCTTTCTTCAGTGAAACTTTCACCCAGATGACTTTTAGATGAATTATAATAAATCCAGAGTTTTGAAGATTTGAATTTGATCTGAGATTCTAAATGTTGCAGCAGATTTGATCAGTTGAATGTTTTGAAGTGTTTCCTCACAGAGCTGCTGTCAGACATTCAGGTTCAGTTACTGTGTTTACTTCATTAATGATCATTTATCATCATTAACTAATTAATAAACGTGCTCAGTGTGTTCGAATAAAGAATATAAAGAATAATACAGCAACACGCTGTGAGATGATGATGATGATATCGTAGACTAGAAGTTCTATATTATTTATTATTGTAGAGTGTTTTTTAGTAAAATGTCCATTTTGATGTGAGACACGAAGCAGCGGTTAAAAAATTAAAGCACAATAAAAATAAATAAATAAAAAGACAACTAATAAACTGATATGAGCCGTTGAAAAGTTTGTTGCTCTGCTCTGATATTTTTATTATTTAACATCATTTCTGATATTAAAAATGCATCTTCTGTGTTTCTGAGCACAAACAATGGAATCAGATTTAACGCTGTCGCTGCCTGTCGCTGACTGTCGCTGCCTGTCGCTGCCTGTCGCTGCCTGTCGCTGCCTGTCGCTGCCTGTCGCTGCCTGTCGCTGCCTGTCGCTGACTGTCGCTGCCTGTCGCTGCCTGTCGCTGACTCTCGCTGACTCTCGCTGACTGTCGCTGACTCTCGCTGACTCTCGCTGACTCTCGCTGACTCTCGCTGCCTGTCGCTGCCTCTCGCTGACTGTCGCTGACTGTCGCTGCCTGTCGCTGACTGTCGCTGACTGTCGCTGACTGTCGCTGACTCTCGCTGACTCTCGCTGCCTCTCGCTGCCTCTCGCTGACTGTCGCTGACTGTCGCTGACTGTCGCTGCCTGTCGCTGACTGTCGCTGACTGTCGCTGACTCTCGCTGACTGTCGCTGACTGTCGCTGCCTGTCGCTGACTGTCGCTGCCTGTCGCTGACTCTCGCTGACTGTCGCTGCCTGTCGCTGACTGTCGCTGACTGTCGCTGCCTGTCGCTGACTCTTGCTGACTGTCGCTGACTGTCGCTGACTGTCGCTGCCTATCGCTGACTGTCGCTGCCTATCGCTGACTGTCGCTGCCTGTCGCTGCCTGTCGCTGACTCTTGCTGACTGTCGCTGCCTATCGCTGCCTGTCGCTGACTGTCGCTGCCTGTTGCAGCGCTCGGAGGAGCTGCGAGAACGCTGCCGGTCCTCGTGTTCAAAAACACTTTGCAGCACTGTGAAGAAAAGTGAGATCAACGCTGCACAAACTAATCAATAACATGATCAATAACATGATCTCCGACACTTTCTCCTGTTTAAGAAACAAGTTTTCTCACATCAGGAGCTTTTTTTACAAGCGGACGTGTTTTGTGAATAACTTGTCTGAACTTTGACCCCGGGTGTGGACTCAGACTCACCGTCTGGAAGGCGTTACACTGCAGACACTCTGTGGTCACCACAAACTCCTCCAGCAGCCAGCAGGGGGGGCTCACAGGGTTCACTGCTGCAGGAGGAGGAGAAGAAGAAGGAGGAGGTCAGAGGTCACACTGAACATCACAACATCAGGTCTGACTGACAGACAGTCTGATGGGTTCATGTTCCTACCTGCAGTTTTCTCATCACTCAGCAGAGCCGCTCCGAACACTCTGAAACACAGAACAGAGAACAGAGAACCCTCTGTTAGAGAGAACACAGAACCACGTCACACGGCTCCTTCACATTCTGGATGTTTATTCTGTCTTAAATATTATTATAAATAAAAATGGTTTTAAAAAGTAAACAAACTGCTGCTGCTCATTTATTATTATTATTATTATTGTTATTATTTATTATTATTATTATTATTATGTAAAAGGAGAACAAGATGTTATACTGTTGTTCTCCACGTTTTCTGTCTTTTACAAATAAGAACCAAAAATGAGTTTAAAAACCTTAAACAATGATAATAATAATAATAATAACAACAACAACAACAACAACAGCAGTTTTGTTGGTGTTTGAAAAATAAACATACTCAGCTGATATGATGAATTTATTATCAGAGATTCATAATTTTTTATTTTAGAAAACAGAACAAACAGTCTGAAACTAAAATACTGTTATAAACCAAACTGCACATGAACTGTCTGTAAGAGAACAATCACACAGAACAGAGAGGAACCTCTAGAACCTCCTGAAAGACCAGCAGAACCTGGGACTGACCTGAGGGACACGAGGCCCCAGAATAGGGCGTGCAGGACGAGGACTCGGGGCCGACAGCAGGCCACAGGGATCCTACAGTCGCTCTCCATCAGACGAGTCCTCCAGCAGGACGACACGGCGGCCACCCTGGACCTCTGAGACCGGGGACGGATCAGTTAACCGGAACTGGTTCTGTTTACAGTCGGACTCCCTGCTGGTCTCTGTTCACATGCTGGTCTTGGTGATCTGAAGGTTTCAGGACTCCACCCTGCAGAGAGCTGAAAGATAAAAAGCCAATCAATCAGTCTGATCAGATCTGATGATCAATAACAGGATCTGGTTCTGTACAAAAGCCTTTTGATCACATTTAGATTCCAGGTCTGAAGGGTTTGGGGGGTTGGGGGGGGGTCGGGGTTTAGGGTTTCTGTCTCTGTGATTGACTCATGATGGAGCTAAATGCTAAAGCTAAAGCTAGCTGTCTGATGTGACTGAACTTTAACACACTGTGGGTTTAAACATGATCAATCAGCTGATCAATCAATACTCTGCTTCAGCCTTCACTACTCAGCATTCTGACTGTTTACTGATTATTGATCTTCTCAAACCAGACAGGTTATCAATCATCTGATGTCTGTACATTGATCACAGTCAAACTGATCAAACACTGAATATTTCTGATTGATTATTTTAAATCTCTGAATATTCAAGAGAAACTTTAGACCCGTAAATATTCATCTGGAACCGACGTTACTCATTTATTACTCGAGACTAAAACTGAAACAATACCATTGATTAATCAGTCACCTGACAGGAAATTAATCACCAGTTATTTTCATCATCAGTTATATTTTAAACTGAACTGGCTTCAGCCTCTAAAGTGTTATAACAGGTTATAATAACGTCATATTTATCACAATAAATGTTTATACTGACTGAACGATGAATGGAGAAATTAATCAACAGACTCATTGATCTGAACTCTGTGATCACTTCATTAAATCTAAGTTTTATCAGGAAACTTTACTCTGACACGTTAACAGTTACGTTACAGATTACTGATACAAAATGTAATCAGCAGATGAATTATTATTTATTGATCACAGAAGAAATAAAACTTTATTGATCCTCTGGTGAAACGGCAGTTATTCATAAAATGATCTCGATCTTCAGCAGCTGCATCATTAAACTGACGAACACGTTCATGACGCAATAACAATAAAAATAACACGTCATTCTGAAGAAATATTACGCAGGATTTGTACTTGTAACGAAGTACTTCTACGCTGAGTAACAGTACTCTGACTGCAGTAACTAGTGTTCTTGTACACGGCTGATTGTTTGTGTTCAGACCAAAACAAAGACAGCAGCAGAGTTAGCAGCTCAGCTAACAGGCTAACCATCGACCAAACTGGATGACGTCACAAAGAATAATTACCGGTTAATGTGAAAAATTAATCAAAACATGATAAACGTGATAAACGTGATCATTAACGACGTACGATGAGAGAACAGTCCAGCTATTAGCCTGCTAATGCTAACAGCTCTGCTGCTAACATAAATGCTAATGTTAGCTCCAGTTAGCTGTGATGTGAACACTCACCGTAAACATTCGCCATCTTGAAGTTCAGCGCGGGAATAGAGAACAAAGAATAGAGGCGTTATAACCGTTTATAACCGACAGACACACGGTGACTGTTCAATACACCGAGAAGTTTTAATCCACCGACCGTCTACGACTCTGATCTGATCCGCGGCCTGGACCTGCCGGACACCGACACAGGTAATACTTCCGCTATCAGATTTTCAAAATAAAAGTACCATCTGAATTATGTTAGGATTTTTCATAAGTAGAGAGAAAAAAAGCAGTAACAGAGACAGAAAAGTGACACCACAGTGTTATATTTCATTATTACTCTTATTATTTATATTAAAAATACACACAAATAACCGATATTCAGTGTAGAGATCAACAGAAAACCACATAAATAAATCATTTAAATTTCACAGTCACAGAGAACACAACATTAACACACAGAAAATAATGAAGACACAGAAATGATGCCACACTAATAGTAACAAAACTCATGTTCATAAGAACACAACAGGACCCCTGAAACTGACTCCTTACTTTGTTTCTGAATCATTTCCTGCTTTTGAAGATATGTGAACATTTTGAATCATCTGAAGTCCAGAACGAACGCACACTCATCACTGAACCAAATACAACACAACCTGCAGAGGTTAGAAACATTTAATACAAAATAAATGACATGAAACAACGATAAACGTTACAAAAGCATCACAGCACTGAGGCCTCTCACTGCACACGCTCTGTGACAGCAGGCCTGTTCAACTGGCGGCCCATGGGCTGAATTTGGGCCGTTAAAGGCCTCAATTTGGCCTATTGATCATTCATAAATATGAAAAAATAAAAATCATTTCTCCAGATGAGAGAGAAGTTTATGAGCTCATTCATTAGTTCTGTCTGTTGTTGAACACACAGGCATTTATTTTATTAAAAAGTTTGAACTCTCTTCATAATGATTCTTTTCTCATTGTGAAAAACTGAGAAAATAAATTAAAAAGGTGCATATTATTATTTCAGATCAGCCAGATAAAGTTTATGTTATATATGATATAAATTTATCAAAAATATAAATATAACATACATGATAAATAAATGCTGGAGTTTGTTTTTCAACAACATGATTAACAACCTTTATTTTGAAGGCTAGAATGCTTCACTTCCTGTCCTCTACTCGTTTCCTGTGTGTTGGAAATGCAAACGTCAGAGGAAACGTCATCACAGTGTCTGAGCAGCGCCATCCTGTGGCTGCTGCTGCATATTACAACCTGGTGTTTGAGTGAAAAAGTTTCTTCCACTGAAGAATTATTTTGTGATTTCAGATCAAATCTAAACTTTTAAAAAATGTTCCGTTTTAGATCAATAAGATAAAACCTGATGTCTCTGATACAGTTACTAATTACCTACTAATCCAAGTATCACTACATTAAAGTAATGTAACTGGATCTCTCCATTACTTTTACATTACAGTTTTTATTATTATTATTATTATTATTATTATTATTATTATTATTATTATTATTATTCATTAAAAATGACTAAAAATGATGAATGAATCATTTAATCTTGTCACAACTGGTCCAAACATGTGGAGCCTGTTTTTTCAAATATTTCCTGTAACGACAATTTCCAGCGTTGATTAATCCATTGATCACGTTTTCCATTAATTGATCAGTTGTTTGGTCCATAAAATATCTGAAAAATTATGAAAAATCGATCATAATCTTGTAAAATGAAAAATAGGTCCAGACATGAGAGCAGACGTTCGTCTCAGTAAACAAATGAATTTATTAAACATTAAATATTTAAAAGTTTCCTGCAGGTTGGAGGTTTTTTTCGTGTATTACAGCAGGTGTTAGAGCGCCACCATGAGGAGAACAGATCTGCTGTCATCAGAGAGAACAACAGAACAACAACAGAACAACAACAGAACAACAACAACATAACAAAATAACTAAATGAAAGTTGATGCAAAGATTTGAGGATTAAAGAACGTCGACAGTTTGTGTTTTTAACTTCAGAGACTGTGGACGAAGAAACGTGAACACCTGGAACCCCGAGGACAGAGACACACCTGACCAGACTGACGCTTCTGACTCCGCCCACGACTCCGCCCACGCCAACAGTAGGTCTCCATGTTACACTGAGAAACAGACAGAGAGACAGACAGACAGACAGAGAGACAGACAGACAGACAGACAGAGAGACAGACAGACAGACAACAGACAGAGAGACAGACAGAGAGACAGACAGAGAGACAGAGAGACAGACAGACAGAACAGGTCTTAACCATCAAGTCTCAAACGAGTCCCGAGTCTACAAAGTTCTGGTCGTCCTCCACAGTTTCTACATCTAAATCAGTTAAAAGGCAGCAGAGCTGTGAGGATCAATCATTTATTAAATTGACAACTATCTTAATAATTGATTAATTGATTACAGTTTTTCTCAGTTTCTTTGGTTCATTTCTCAGATCAGAATTTAAATTCTCTGCTGTTTCCTACGTTATCAATAGCTTATGTCATGTTGATCATAATGTATTATAATGGGTCTGTTGAATAGTCTCACCCCCCCACAACACTCTGAGTCTTTACATACAAGTTTCCCTTTCAGACTCTACAGGATCTCATGAAGAACAACAGAGGAATCAGACTGGAGATGATTTGTCGTACGTGATAGTTTCCATCACTCCAACATCATCAGGTGCTTTGTGACCCACAACAGGATGCTGATGGAGTTCCTCTCACCCTGCTCCCCATTCCTGAACCCTACTGAGGGATTTTTCTCAGCATGGAGATGGAAAGTATAAGATCTCCAGCCACAGACACAGAGGATCCTTCTGGCTGCCATGGATACAGCGTGTGATGACATCACAGCAGATGCCTGCAGAGGCTGGATAAAACGCTCTAAAAGATGATTTCCACGCTGCATCACTAGAGAAGATATTCGTTGTGATGTGGATGAGGAACGTCAGGAGGTGTATGAAGACTGTACTGATTCCTTCAGCACTGCATGGACAGTTTCCCTCAGGAGATTCTCCTGTTCACATTTATACTTTTGTTTATTTATTTGTGCTGCAGTGTTGTCTTTTTCTTTCTGTATCACAATGACGTCTGTCAACAAATTACAGAACAAACAGTAAAAGTGTAAATGTGAATCAGTCTCTTGCAATCAGTCTCCCACAAACACTAAAGTGTCACTTACAGTTTACAATAACTGTCATCAAAACTTCAGCCATAGTTTACATCAGAACACTGTTATACTGACAACATGACTCAGCAGTTTGACTGTCTTATCCAGACACAATGACTCATCATTCTGATGTTCATCAACACAGATATTTACTTTTGAGAGATGAACTAAAGATTTTGAGCAAGATAAGATGAGATGAGATGAGATGAGAGTTTACATGGAGAGTAATATTGGCAGATGTATTGAGAGGTTGTATTTCACTATAGTGGTCATGACAGTGAAAATATTGCACATGATGATGTAACAAATAATTAACCCATGATGTTGACTGACTTTTACAGGTAATCCAGGATGTTTTGCTGTTTGTACAAATTGTTTTGAGAAATTTACTCACTGTTTTGCAAATATGGAGGATGATTCGAGAAATGTGCCGAAGCGACGGAGAAAAACTGTAAAACATTAGTTGGGTTTTGTTTGTTTGTTTGTTTTAGAGGCTCTTGTGTTTTTTTGTTCTTAATGACTCGTCTGATTAAATGAAGGTAAAATAAAATAAAAAATAAAAGTCTCAAGTCTTGAACACCAAGTCAAAGTCAAGTCTTTAATAAATTTTAGCCAGAGAAGTCTGTTTACGATGATATGAAGCAGCTGTGTGCAGATGTGAGTGTTTACCAGGACGGTGACTCTGCGTCTCTTCAGACGTCGACAGAGTCCAGGAAGTCGACCGAGTCCTTCTGAGTCCTTCTTCTTCACAGACGGGACCATGTTGGACTTGACGTCAACCTGACAGAGAACATCAACGTTTACATGATCAATATTTAATTATGACGTCACCTGACTGCCTCCTCACCATCATCTTCATCAGTCTGTGTTCTGCTGTTTTGTTGTTGCCTGTTGGAGACACTGAACACCTGAAGGAGACGTGACGCCGACAGAATCACGTTTCGTTCAATATAACTTTATTAATCCCACTGAAGACAAACAAATCAGGAGCAGAATCTATAAATAATGCCCATCAATAAATTAGATAAATAAAAAGATTTACAAAAGCACAATGAAAACATCATATAAAAACATAAAAATATATAAAACAAGATCTCTAAATAATCTGCACTGATGAACAAAACCTTTAATCTGTTTTAAAGCTGCTGTTTGTCTGTTTTATATTTTCATGTTTATATGTTTATATTTTCTCTGTGTGACGGCCGTGCTCACTCTCACATGTTCAGTTACTTAAATTACAAACAACACAGTTTGTTTAGTTAAAAACTGGTTTATTAGCACTTTGACACCTTTAGTTTACACCGTTTGTCATTTTGCTGTTTGTTTGTATTAATGAATTTCTCTTTTCTTTGAGTTACCTGCCTGCTGCTACATGATGTTTCCTGGTGGGAGACAGAAGATGTCAGAAGATGATAACCCTCCTCCACTTCCTCCTCCTCCTCCTTTACTTCCTCCTCCTCCTCCTCCTTTACTTCCTCCTCCACTTCCTCTTCCTCCTCCACTTCCTCCTCCTCCTCCTTTACTTCCTCCTCCACTTCCTCTTCCTCCTCCACTTCCTCCTCCTCCTCCTTTACTTCCTCCTCCTCCTCCACCTCCTCCTCCTCCTCCACGTCTTCCACCTCCTCCTCCTCCTCCACGTCTTCCACTTCCTCCTCCTCCTCCTTTACTTCCTCCTCTTCCTCCTCCTCCTCCTCCACCTCTGACATTAACGTGTCACTTCATTCATGTAATACATCAAGTATCGATGTAAAAAAGCAGACAATGTGCTTTTATTTTGAAAAGCATGGCTGACCCGCACTGATTTATTATTACTGTGATTAATATTCTGCAGAGTTTGAGTCAACTTTATTATTGATCAGCTTCAGATGACGTGTTTAATGTTCTCCCAGAATGCACCTGTCCTACCTGCAGCCGAGGTGTTGCAGGTGTGAAGTCGGGCAGACGACAGTCGAGTGTCTGCAGAGAGATCAGCAGCAGAAACATCACACACACATCCAGCTTCATCTGTCAATCAATCAATCAGTCAGTCAATCAATCATGTGTTTGTCCACAGGCTCGCTCGCCGCTCTCTCCTCTTCCTCTGTGAGAACACAAACAGGAAGCAGTAATCCTCTTAGTCTGGTTTAGGAGTCACATGACCAGATGATGACATCACACTGAGGCCACTGAGAGGCAGCAGAAGAAGAAGTTCATGATGTTCCTCATTTATTCTTTAATTTGAAGTGAAACATTGATTTAACTGAATTGATAAATGTGGCTACTTGTTGATCTATTGTTTGATTTTTGTTTATTGTTGCCTTGCTGTTGTTTCCAGACGTTAACGTTAGAATAATCACACATCAGTGTTGAAGCTCTGGTGACAGGCTGCAGGTTGCAGGGACGGGGTTTTTATTTTGTGTGGTGCGGTAAATGGTCCCCAACCCTAATCTCATGTCCCCAGCCGACCTGAGGATGCACAAGACATTCTTCCAGAGGTGGGACCTGATGGAAAGGAGCCTCCACGAGACTTACCCAGGTCACCCTCACGTTTGGGTTTATCTTGTCTGTCTGGCAGCCTTCAGCCCCAACTGATCCAAAACACCACCAGGTGGTGATGAGCCGACAGCTCCGCCCCTTTTCATCACGTCCACGACTGACGGCCACAGGTTTGATGATACGACCACAAAGTCGATCATCAACCTTTGGAGTTTAAACCTGACTGAGGTTCCCTGGTTCTCTTTTCAATCATCATAACTGCTGTCAGCCTCAAGTTCAGAAGATACTAGTTATGTTCTCCACTGGCTCGGATCCTCTGTCAGTGTCACCAAAAGTGTCAGTTACTTCTGTGTCACTAACAGGGCAATGGGCTGGTTTCACTCCTGTGTGGATTTTCTCAGAAGTTGTGCTCTAAACCTGAAACGTAGCCTCAAACTGAACAGCTGAACTGCTTTGCTCCTACGTGAATTCATAACTTTCCCCTTTTTCAAAAGTCTTTTAGACTAAACGTTTTTTCTCCTGTGTGACGTTTATTGTGCACATTCAGCAAAATGTTTTATTACACTCAGAGAAGGTATTTGAATTTTCACCAGTGTTACATTTCACATCATTTACAGGGACTTCATTATTTTTCACAGAGTTTAAACCCGGCTCGATGGGCTTCAACCTTATTTTTGGTATCAGGTGTTAAAGCTATAGTATACGATTTGAAAGTTTGATCATAATTAATAACCTCATTTAGATGGTGGTTATGGTCCTATAGTACAATCTACACAATGTGAAGAGCAAAAAAAATGGAAAAAATCCATTCACTCCAGTGGCTGCAGGGCTGCAGAGACGTTGACCAATGTGAACCGCCCGGCCGGGCAGCTTACATTGGTCAACGTCTCTCCTGCTCTCATCCAATCCCCTCGCTCTCGTTGACACTCCCCCGAGAGCTGCTCTGACTCCCCGTGCTCCGCGTTCCGCCTCGTCCCCGCCCCCTTCACTTATAAACTTTCTGCAACAACTGCTGAGTAGCAGCAACAAGTGCTAGAAGACAGCCATACGTCAATATAATGTCGGCTCAACTACAGTCGTTAT
>JAJHUR010133850.1:4960-20490 GCA_027495735.1 Lutjanus campechanus
CGTAAATAAATTACATCAGAATTCAAATGTCGGCGCTTACCAATACTCTGATCCTTAATAATTCTGCCGTTTAATACAGCATTTCAGTACACACCCCTATGTGCGAAACACAGTGCGCTGTACAGTTGTTCGGACTTAAACAGATTTTTTTTGGCGAGGGCGTCGCACAAAAAAATGCGTCATCAAGTGGCATTTATCGCCGTTATCGCAAATAGGCAAATTTTCATCGGTAACAGTTTTTTTGACGATAAATAGCACGCGATACGATATCGCCCAAGCCTAGTCCTACTTGTAGGACTAGAAGGAAGAGCGTTTTATCAATTTTCTTAACATCTGAAATCACTCACATCTCAGCCTGTATGTCAGAGAGCTGCGGAGCTGTCCTAAACTGATAAAAGTTGCCAGGAGATGGCTTCAGGCAAAGGGATTCTTCAAGAAGAGCAATGTTTTGGCGACAATGAGCATATTGAAAAATGATTTTGACTAGATGCAGGAGTGAACACATGCTGTCTCTGCAGAAACCGATGTCCTGCATGCCTGCCGCCTAAAAATGGATGAGTCGAGTCAAAAGACCCCAAGTTTACTCACATTTTGTCATACGATTCTCTGCACTTTTGTTGCAACAGCACGGCAGGTTATAAACTTTACAAACAGAGTTTCAGAATGACCACAAACTGTGTTTTAATAGAAGTTATACGTGATGTTAACCTGCATCAAAGTACAGGGGTTAAAAGCGTTAAGTTAGCCTTCTGCTAAATGCTGTTTAGCGGTGCTCAATAAATCATAAATCATCCTCACATTAGTCGTCGGAGTTATTGAAAGAACCCAACATGACACAAACCACAAAACTAACTGATGGAAGCAGAGAAGACTGATAGAAGTGGAGGGCAGCGTGACGCCAGACAGCGCGACTCCAGTCTGTTGGCTGCTCCGGTGATGACTGTCAGTGAAGTCAGCTAAACCACTTTTGACCCAGACGGTGGTATGACCTCCTCTGTTGCTGTCCACCGTGATTGACTCTTTGGCTGACAGCGCTGTCAGCGGCCCGGCAGGAGAGGCGCTCCGTGGTGCGCTGGGATTTTATAACTGAGCAACAAGCAAGAAGCGCACTGCCTGATGTTTTCACATCACAGATGATGAAGAAAGACGCGAGGCAGGCTGAAACACGAGACTCATATAAGCTGAAAATGGTGTTTAGTGAAGCATTTAATCGAGAAAAAGGAATGAATCATCAAATCTTTTGAGCAGCCAAATCCAATTTGGCTGACAAAATTCTGAGTTGGTACAGCCCTAATTCTGCAGGGGTTTTTTGTACATCTTATCCCTCTTAATAAAAATAATGATGGATGATGAGGGTCCTCAGTGAAAGCTGACTAAAACCTTTACCTTTTAAAAAAAACTAATATAAGGCTTAGCAGGCTGAGTGAGACAAGCCACCAGGGAATCTTCCAAAGTTGAATTTTAAGTAACAATCATATGAGTATCTTAGTTCTGTTTGATCTGATCTTGATAAGAACTTTCCCTCTCTCGCAGCTCAGCAGGGGAACCCTGTGTGCTGAAGCACAAAGAGGAAATTTCATACTTAAAACACTGTAACTCAATTTCTCACTTGACTTTTCTCATACAGACTACTGGAGCCTCTCATAAGCTTTAGATGAACTTCAGAATGCATTTTTATCGAGAGCAAGGACTGTTGCTTTGCCCCGCATAACTGACAGTATATTGAAATCGCTTTAAAAAGCAGTCTTTTTGAAGTCAATAAGCAATAACCCTTTCAATGTGCATATGGGCATGCCAGTACTGTTTTAAGATAGACTCTGAACCTAAAGGAAAACATGGGGAGTGCTGCACAGGGTCAAAAAGTAGTGCGGGCAATGCAAAAGATTAAAAAATAGATGGAAAAAATCTGGTACTCTTCAACGTCTCTGAAAGCAGGACGTCAAACTCGTCGAGTTCTTCTTTATTCATTCATGCCATTTTCATGAATGAACACTTCCTGACATATGGGGCAGGAAGTGCTGCCATATATGATATTATTGGGGCGTTAATTATACTTATTTACAAGTCTCATGCATGTGCACTCACATACACACGGGTTGATCATTCACACAGTTTTCTGCAGTTACAAGCGTATGTTGAATCTGGCACGGCGTGTTTGTACGAGCCCTTCATACGAAAAAAATAAGAGAAATTTATGATAAGAATATGAAAATGTTCTCATGCGAGGCCCACTGACTGACAATAAAAGTGTAAAGTATTGGATGGCAGTGGCCTTTATTCAATCATGGATACGCCAACACATTTTGACTCAATCAAGTCCTCATCAGGGCATAAAGAGAACAATAAGGAACAGGTGTGTTATTTTAAAAAGAAAACAACTAATCAGTAGGGATGTGCACTGGCAAGAATGTGGTGATACGCTATGTATCACAATACAGAGGTTATGATTCACAATGTTACGATATTGTAAACAAGTTGATATAGAATAAAATCTAATTTTAGGAAAACTGTCATTATATAAAGAATAAACCAACATATGTATAACATTTAAGAGAAAAAAGTCGAACAGGAAAGATAGATAACAGTGCTGCTATCTAGTGGTCGGGGGTTTAAACACAACACAAAATTAACTACTGCCACAAATCTTTGCATGTATCACAGTATCACAATGCAGTGTTTTGAGAGTCGATACAGCATCACAAAATATCGCGATACTCAATGTTCTTTATTTTATTTTCTTACACCACTACTTATCAGGACGTCATCTGATGTACCAATACTGACACCTGAAAAAAACTTCCAGAAAACACAACAAAGGAAACATATAAAAGTGTAAACTTATACTATCATACCACGATACAGGATAAGGCTGAAAATGAATGGTAATAATAATTTTGAAGTGAGAATAATGAGTAAGAATATGCAAATAGCTCCTGCAAAATAATAAGGCACTGAAAAGAGTCAGTCTTAACAGAATGATCAAAAATACAGTGTCAAAGATAACAGACAAAAATAGGAAAATGTGCAATACTGCAGCAAATATATATTGATAGTATATAGACTGAATAAAAAACTGCACTCTTCCAGAATCACACAGCTGTTGAACAGCTTGAATAGCACTTCAGAATTAACTGTGAGGTACAATATAACACAACACATCATAAAAAAGACAGAAAATCTCTTGAAACACTATCTCATGGCCAGTAAAAGTCAATTAAATGAAGATTTTGAACCTATTCTTTAAAACCAGAATGCTGTCTGTGGTAAGTGTTATTTTTTGTTTTATTAAAGAAGACTTTTATTAAATTCATTTAATTAAAATTTATGAAAGAAAACAAGTGAGAAGATGATTTGAAGGAGAAAAATATAGGAGACGGAGAGACAGAATGAAGTCATCATATCTAATGTGAAAGTGAAGTCAGCCTCCCCAAATAGAAGATAGGCTGAGGTACAGTAGATGCATGCCTCTGTGTGTGTGTGTGTGTGTGTGTGTGTAGGTGCTTCCCTGTGTGCATGCACCTACGCAAGGAAACGTGAGGAAATGGTGAAGTCATCCAACTTCTCCAGTCAAGCATGAACACTGCTTGCCTGCAGATGCAGTGCACCAACCGAGCCCCCACCTCAGCCCCCTCCTCCTCCTCCTCTTCCTCCTCCTCTGCAACACAATGGTGTCTGATCAGACAAATCAGCCCAGTTTCTCTCCTGCATCTCCAACTTTGTCTCTGGCACGCAAGCTTCTGCATTTTCACAGTTATTGTACATGTAGATATTTGCCTTTTTAATTGAGCCAGTCGATTTTTTTTTCAGTCTGTATTCAATTTGAATTTTTCATTGAGTTTTTTCTCTGCATCCATAAAATACGCTCATTGATTTGTTACACTGTCCATCTGTGTAGTAGTGGTGTTATAAAATGAACAAACTAGACATTTGTTGTGGTTGGATGGACTGTCCCAATTCACCATTGATAAATGTCGATTGGCTTGTCAGGTTTCACCTGTCCTGTTTGGCAAAGCCAGTGATGTGTTCAGAACAGAGCCAAAGCACTGAAAGTGGCTCATTTCACTTTATGTTTTTCATCATGGAAACTGAGCAGAAAACTAGAAAACAATAGTTAAAACACAGGAGTTTGGATGCATAATTATTGTGAAAAGGTTGAATAAATCCAACCCAATTAAGAGCTTCAAACTAAATGAGGCAGCAATAACGAGAATCAGTGTTTTGTGTATTGTTGTTTTCCTTGATTGTTTAATCATCTCTATTCATTTTCTTGATTGCCCCGAACTATTTCACGCTATAGTGGATCCTCAGATCTCATAGATATCATCTTGTACACCCTTTTGTTTCTTCAAAAAAATCTAGTGAACTCAAATGTAGCACTAAAAGACTACATTCACTCTAGAGATTCCAGTTTTCTTGGCCGATTCCGGTTTCCGAGTTTTGAAGGGCCTGACCTGCCGATACCGATTTTGGCCAGTTCCAATTTTCAGTCTTTCTGCGAACTATATTTTACAGCATTCACAAACATTTTTGCAACTTTTCTTGTCAAATTAAATTAGATGTTCATAATAAAACACTGACTATTAGATATTCATTAACTACTGTTTCACATTTTCTCCAACTTTTTGTAGAACGTGTGTGTGAATATGACGGGCACAGAATCAGATATGTGATGCTGACTGGCCGGTCACTGGTAAGGGGGCCGGTCATGTTGAAAACCAGTCGGTTTTGGTCTCTGGCCAGTCGATCGGTGCATCCCTAATTCACTTTGCTCATTGGTTAGATATTTCTGGGGCGGAAGCCAAGAAATACACATGAATAAGGCAAAATATTTCTTTAGTAGTCCAGGTCAGACCTATTTTCATTGGACACGTAGCTTCAAGCTGGCCTGGCATTGCCATACTGTTTTGCATTGGAACCTTTCAGTTCTTCGATTTCCAGTGTGCACAGACCAAAATGCCTCTGGACACTACTGGATAGTCCTACAACCAATCAGAGCAGCAAAACGTGATCTATAACCAACCAGAGCAACAAAATGAGTGATGGACCCATGCTTGATCTGTTTTAACGCAGGACACAAAATGTCAGCCACCTGGTCGCAATCTTTCTTGTATTACATCTACACAGTGCACTAAAATATGTTACTTAACACATTTGAACCAAGAAAAAGGCAGTTTAACGACCAAATCTTGATTCATATTTGATCAGCTTTGCCTAGTTTAACAGTTTGATCTGAGTTTTGGGGGCCTGAAGTCTGTCCGGGCGCAGGACCGGCCTGCTGAATGGACGCAATTGGTCCTGCAACAATTCAAAGCAATGAAACGTGTGAAATGTGACTTTTCAAACCTGGACTAGTGACACTCCTTTGTCAATCATCATACAGAACCCGCCTCATATTAAATAAATGGTTGTGGTTGGCCTGACTGGATCCATGGCAGGTTGAAATCTGTCTGAACGGAAGAGGGGGAGCCAGACATATCTTCCAGAGCTTGAAAACATGAGATCAGCAGATTCAGCAGCTCCCCATGCAGGCAAGCTTCTAGCAGTTAATTTTGCTGATTCACATCCCAGTATTTGTCCCACACCCGGCTATGCGAGCAGTTTGGCTCAAACCCGCAGAGTACGACTTGTGATTAGGTCAGATGAGGTCGGATCACGTTCCCACAACAAACGAATCACTCCAGAATTTGTTTGTGACCACACTGAGAACACTCACGCCAAAGGGTTGATGCTTTGGTCTGCAACCAAGTACAATTTCAGTGTTGACATCTGCACAAACAAATTGTACCAACGAGGAAAATGAGCCAGATGGCGGTGGTCAGCTCGGGTCCACGTGACATAACTTTTGTCATCAGAGGATGTACGTATAGGCTCTGTACAACAATTTATATAACCCCAAATTGTTGTGACCCAGCAGACTCGTCTGCAGGCGTGTCCATGCGGCCACTAGAGACGCCAGTCTACTGTGCATGTGTGGAACTGGTCTTCCAAGCAGACTCCAGAAAGTAGCATTAACAGAACTGATAGACATTTTAGCTCCACTTAAGTTGCGTCCTGTGCCTATCAGCTTACCAGGACTGGTTGCATTGTTCTGTA
The DNA here is from genome assembly GCA_027495735.1 of Lutjanus campechanus. Classification (NCBI taxonomy): domain Eukaryota; kingdom Metazoa; phylum Chordata; class Actinopteri; order Lutjaniformes; family Lutjanidae; genus Lutjanus; species Lutjanus campechanus. The sequence goes on from JAJHUR010133850.1 coordinate 11,054, forward strand.
TGGTCTTTCCATTGTTCTATGCAGTTAAGGTTGGCCAAGATAGACTGTAACAGCCACGTTAACATGCTTTCAGTGCTTGAAAACATATAAGCTTTTCCTTTTGTGTTCACATCAATCAGAAACAGCAGCTTTGAACAGCCTTTCTGAGCAGCAGAGTTAATTTATGACAACACTTTACATTGTTGGCTGTTAATTAACCTGAGCTGTCTGCCTTTGTGTGAATATTATATGGTGAAAAGCAGTGAAACAGCCACAAGCTTGAACCCGCTGTCTAGGAAAGCCTGAATGGCCATTTCGCTGTAGATAATACAATATGTTGCCGCGCTCCTCGGTTTCCTTGCTGCAGGCGCTTTCCATCACAGCTGGTTGCTTAGACGCCTCCCGTCCTGCTTGTTTGAATGTTGGCTGGACGAGTCTGACCCTGCGGCCATCCTTCCTGTCCTCCTCCTCCCATCATCCTCTGGCTGGTCAGTCTGGACAGAGGAAATGAGGACTGTCTCATTATCGCCTCAGCTTCCTCCTGGATCTCTTCCAAACTGGAGCCGGTTTGGTTTGTCTGGACGCAAACTGGAAACAGTCAGCTGTCACCTCTCCGGCTGCATCTGGCTCACTCTGGCTCCCATCCTCTCATCCTCTTTAAAGTCTCATCCCTCTTTCATCTTACAACTTTTGTTTTATGTAAAATGTCCATCAGAGGTGGGAAGTAACAGTACTTAGTACTTAGTTTTAGTTCTTACTTGAGATTTTTGAGGTAACTGTACTTTACTTGAGTGTTTATTTTCCCCTACATTTTAACAAAATTATCTTTACTTTCTACTCCTTACATTTTAAAAAGTAGGATAGTTACTTTAGTTTAAGGCATTTTTGCATAATTGTGCACTGCTGCACAGAGAAAAGGTGATGCCTTGTTTATCCATCCATGCATATCAGGCATGACAGAGGCAATAAAATGAAAACGAGAGAAAGCGACATTAACAAGAAGCAAATGATATACAGAACCAAAAAAGACGAGATGAAAAAGATGTAACAAGACGTAAAAGTTGTGACTAGACTTGATAAGATGTGACAAGACGTAACAAGATGAAAACATAGTAACAAAACAAAAACAACATAAAAGATGTAACATGACAAAAAAGATATAACAAGGCAAAAACGTCACAAGACGTAACTAGATAAAAATTTTAGAAAACAAGACGTAAGAAGACAACAATGATGTAACAAGACAAAAGTGATGTAACAAGACAAAAACAACAGAAAAGATGTAAAAAGATGAAACAGTGTAACAAGACGGAAATTATGTAGCATAAAGAAAACTACGTAACAAGACGAAACGGACTCAACAAGACTAAACGGCATAAAAGATGTAACAACACAAAAACGATGTAGCAAGATGAAAATGATGTAACAAGACAAAACGACAAAAACAACATTAAAGATGTAACACGTCAAAAAAAAGATGTAACAAGGCAAAAACAGCATCACAAGACGTAACAGGACAACAATGATGTAACAAGACGAGAACAACGTAACAAGGTGTGACAAGATGAAGACAATGTAAAAAGACGGAAATTATGTAGCATGAAGAAGACTACGTAACTAGGTAACAAGACGAAAACAATGTAACAAGACGACAACATAACAAGACAAAAATGATGTAACAAGACATAACAAGATGAAAGCAATGTAACAAGACAAAAACGACGTTACAGGACGTAGCAAGACAACAATGATGTACCAAGACGAAAATGATGTAACAAGACGTAACCAGAAGAAACAGACAAGAGAGGAAGAGTTGAATTAGCAGGCTTTAGAAAAGTCCACTGAGCACTGTTTGTTTAAACAGCAATGCTCTACTTCACATTCACATCGTATCACACGTGCACACTGGGAGCTGCCCAGTATAATCACAGTCTTTTACTGCTGGCCACTGGGAGCTGCCCAGCACAGACCAGTTGGAGTGCCACAGCCTTAAACCTTCTGTTTACAGGGCTCCTGCCACCCTTCGAGTGTCTGTCCGATTCACTCACCTCTCTCCGATTCTGTTTTCATCTGCTCGCTCTTTGGTCTTTTTTGTTGTTTTTCAGCCTTTTGTCTTCCTGTTGTCTCTCCTGTTTACCCCCTTTTTTTCTGTCTCATTTTCTCTCTGTCTGCCTGGCCGTTCCTCATCTCCTCTATCTCCCTCTCTCTCTGTCAGTCTCTATAAACTTCTCATCTCTCCCCTAGCCTTTTTGTCTCTGAAACCTTCCTTTTTAATTGGCTTTGTTTTTCGTTTGGCCTGTCTGGCTTCCTCTGGCTCTGTCTGGCTTTTCCTTCCTGCTTTACTCCCTCTGCAAGTCAGATGCCTCCCTTTAAACCGTGTTATCCCTCTGTACCCATGTGCTGGACATCTACCAGGACACTACAAAGGAAGATGCTTTCCGTCTCCTTGATCCCGGATCGAAGCACATCATTAAAGCACTAAAACCCTGGATGATGAGCTTTACAGTGATTATGACAGTGATGCAGTTAGCACAGTTCTATAAATAAAAGGGTTTCTTTAAAGTGAGTACAGACAAACTTTGTGTGTAATGATTGAGGGAAATATCTCAGTGCATTTTTTCTCATCAAGATTTTGATTCAAATTGTGATTATTCTCTACAAATTAATCTCCAGGCTTGTAAAGTTGTTTTATGTAGTTTTAAACAAGAAAATATAACCTTTTCTACCTAAAATCTGATTTTTTAAAAAAGAGTCCTTTGATTATCTTTTGCTAAACCAGTCCCTTAAAGCAAGCCCAAATTACATGTAAACTTTTACAGTTTTCTGTAGGAAATTACCAGTTTAGGAAAGGATTCTATTAAGTATGACTGATATGATACAAGCTTAGCTGGGAGAATTAGGACTTTGCTTCAGTGCTTTCTAGCTTTCTGTCATACTCGACATCTTGGAAGCTGTTAACTTTCTGTCTGAAAATTAGGCCTAGCATGATGTGACCAGGAATTTTGTTACTGTTCAAATGATAGTTTGGAATAATTTTGAAAAACAGACTAATTGCGGTTATTTTGAAGTCCATAGTGATGTGCTGGCCAGTACATCTCTGCTACATGACAATATTTAATTTAATTTAATAAATATTGCACCTGCAATTTGAAAACTGCAGTAGGCCATATTTCTATAAATCTATCTGGCAGGACTTGGTAATGTATGTAAGTTTTTTTTTTCACATTTCATTTAGACACGTTTGCTGACCTCCTTCTCAACAAAGTATATAACATAGGTCTCATGTTTTGAGACATTTTTAATGCAGAAATGTTACATGTGTAACGTGTTAAATGTTAAATTATTGTTTTTTTAAAAGTAAGTAACCGTTTAATAAGTGGGATAATGTATGTAATGAGCAGGTCAGTATTGTGAAATGAACCCTGACAGGGTCATGCAGGACTTGATTCACCCTGTCAGGGTTTACTACTAAAAAACAACATAATTTAACACAAAATATTAATTTAAAAATGCTTTTATTGCTCCTCCAGAGTCAATGATCAGTACTGTGTCCATAGCAAAGGTCTGTTATTTACAGCAATGCTGTAATTGACTGATCAGAATTGAGTATTTTAAAAAGCCACATAATGATGTGACTTTGTCATAATTAAAGGTATGGTTCTAATTTTTTGGAAAATTATACTATTTCAGATGATGATTCTATTTAAAATAGATGTCTGAACACTTGCTCGTCTGACATTGTTTCCAACTTTTCTGAGCTTTTGGAACTTTCGAACATCCAGCTCTAAAAGTTGGCGGCCACAGTTTTCGCCCTCGGAAGCTGAAATTTGGCATTGAAGTCTAGTGTGTGTGTGTGTGTGTTTGAAAGTGTGCATTTGTTTGTATGCCAACTGGATTAAAAGGGCCGTTGCAATGGGAGTGGCCTATTACAAAAAGGCACATGAATTCCAAATGGATTCACAGAATTGCACAAGACTTAGTGGGAAAAGTTGGTCAGGAGTCAAAGGACAGCTGATTAGCTGTTCATGGCAAAACTGGCAAAAAGGGGACGTGGCAGTGGGAGTGGCCTATAAGAAAAATGATTCTAAATGGATTCGCATAACATGATCTAAACAATGAACCATTACAGTACCTACAACAAATCCCTACAGTGTAGCCATATCCCCTTTTGTAACTAATGAATTAACTGTCACAGACTCTTGTGGGAGGCATCTCTGGACTGAGCAGATTTCATTTTTCGTTGGGGCTAGTTCGCCTCGCCCCCTTACTTTAGACACGCTAAATATAGCGTAAATATTTCGATAATAAAAACATAGATTTTTACTTGCGCCCATGCACCACGGACTCCATCCTTGGGATGCAGCTCATCTCTCTTCTAAACTAACTGTGTCTCAATTCAAGAATGGATTTTGGTGGTCTCGGTGGTCTGGTCTACTTGAGCTTACTCACTGGCCTACAGTACATTCTAGTGACCTGTTAGGGCGCTTGTGACTGGAACATCAGTCAAAGCTGAACGTTACATAACTGCTCCCCTCCCTCTTCAGGCATTATTGAGCTGCTCTTAAGCAAGGCACCAAACGCAGCAGCCACTCCAGGAGGAGATCATTTCTATTAGGCAGCACTTATAAATGTGAGTAAGTGTTTGAATACAAAACAGGCTGGTGAAAGACAGCATACGTGCTGAGCCGATTATTGGCTGAATGAACTCCGATCAGACAGACAGATCTGATCTGCTGTTAGCAGGCTGCTCTTGATTAATTGAGGCGGAGGCTCGTGTTGCTGAATAGTAAACAAAACCTCACTGCTGTTCTTCTTTAGCTGCGAACCAGAGCTGTTGATTTATTCTGCGAATGTAACAACCGCATTTCTCCAAAGCGCTGAGTGGATGACAGTTAGTCTGAGAGGTGTATCGGTTTCATCTGTCATCAGATGCTGTGCGGTGTGGTAACAAAGATGGCATCAAAGCCTTTCCTCCTTGACTTTCTCCTCCTCGCTCTTGTTGTTTTTCAGCCTCCTTCGCTTATTCTCTCCATGCCTCCAAGTTAGCATCCATCTCTTTTGTCACACTTTCATCATCTCTTATCCTCTCTCTGTTTCTGCTTCTGACACTCTCACTTTTCTTTCCCTCTCTTATTCATTCTCCGACTCGCTCCCTCAGGCCCCGAATCCGTGTTGGTTGCTACAGTATGAGCATGAAGACAAAAAAAAGCGTGTGCTGCATCCCCAACTGCAGCCAGCAGCCACCTCGCACCAACAAAGCTTTATCTGCTGCTCTGGCCGTCCTTGGAGGATAAGTGAATTGACGATTATGTTTTGCCCGGGAGAAATTTTTTTTCCCCCTCTTCTTTCCTGTATGGAGGGCAGTTGAGCCGGAGATCGTCCTCTGTGATTTGCTGCCAGTGAAGAATGAAGATGTGCAAGGTCAGGCGTGTTCAAGGTTGGCTCTGGACTCCAGCTGCTGGCAGTGGAGGGGACTGTAAACACAGCTGTACAGAATAAGACATCAAAGATCCAACAGTTTTTGGACCTACAGAAGAATTAAAATTCAAAACAAGATTACAAATCCTGCAAAAATAGTAAAAAAAAAAAATTACAATGAAGAAAAATGTAATGTTGATAAAACTGTTAAACTGTTGGCTGATGCAGTTTTTCACCAACAGGTGAACCTAGCCTGATCCTTGCTTGAACAGGCCTTTCGAAGGCAGCCCTTTCATACCCAATCATGATACCATCACCTAGAACAGGATTTGGAAGTTCCTGTATTTTACTCTTGCAGAGCTTACCAACAAATATTTGGTCATACCAAAGCAAAAGACAGTAAGTCTTAATTTTTCTTCTATATATTTTACATGTTAGAATACCATAACTGAAGTAACGGTGGTTTGCCTTGGTTCCATTTGGGCTTTTTGCAGTTACTGTAATTTCAACCCCTATTTTCTCCAAAATACAACGTATTTGAGGTAAGATATTTGTCCACATGACAAAGGATGTCTTTAATGTCACAAAAATGATTATAACCAAATTTTGACCAAAAAGAGTAAAAATAAAGTTACTGCCCTTTTCCTTTGAGGGCAGTGTGGTATGTTCCAAACAGGTCTTTTTTGAGCATTCAGCAACTTTCCCAGTTGTTAGTTGATCCTGTGTTAACTTTTTTGAAATGTGATGCAGGCATGAAATTCAGTCTGAGTGTATATTTACCAAAACAATAGATTTTTTCAGTTTGAACATGAAATATATTGTCTTAGTACTGTATTCAAGTGGATATAGGTTGAAAATTCTGTTTTTATTTATGTTTTATACAGTGTCCCAACTCTTTCATAATCAGTGTTGTAATGAGGCAAAATGTACATTTCTTTCCCTCTTGGTTTGGTTTGTAATTCTCACTTTTTGAAGCTGAATGAAGAGGTTCATCATGCTCCTCCGCAGGCCTGAATGGTTGTTTCAGAAAGACTGAGTGTGTGTGAGAGAGTGTATTGAGTAGAACCAGCAGTACATCACAGCCCGGCTAATGGAACACCGCGATCCTGAAGGGTCCTCGGCTCTGTCTCGTCCATCACAGCTCCCTCATCCCCTCCACAGAGGATTCTGGGTAGATGGTGAAATCCAAGCAGACCTGCAGGACTAAAGTCCTGTTTCTCCCTGTGAAGTAGTCTAGTTTCTTGGTTATTAATCTGGTTAAAGTCGATGAAAGCTTGGAGTGAAAGCTTAAAAGTCCCCCTCCACTCCGAAATCTTCGTGTTCCTGTTGGGTGTTTGAGATTCACTGTGCAGAATGATGTATGTGGAGAGTTTGACACAAGAGGGCTGTTGTCACATCTGCTGAAACTTCAAAGTTTCTTTATGTTCACTTAAAGTCTGATTTTAAGGGGTGGGCTTACAAGCATGATTTGTGACATCACAACTAGTGTGAAAGTCAAACCTGGTCCAGTTTGCAACTTATGTAAGTGTGAATGTGAAGTGTGTACATAAGAAATTTGAGGTGGCCTGTGCACATACAGTAAGAATGGACTTGACATGGAAAGTGAAGTAGGAGACATCTTGTGTCCAGCAAGAAAACTATAGAAATGAACAAAATTTCCATATAATAGATTCTGGAATTTTTAATGAGGTAGAAGTGGTGCATGCCATTTTTAGTATTTTAAGCTCATCAGCCACACATTATTGTTCCAAGCAGACTATTTTTATATCTGTCTTCTTTAAATATTTCTCTACAACATTTAAGATTAAGGATCAAAAAGCAAAATTAAAATGTTGGTGTAGAAGCATCCTTAGTTATTGAGTTTAACACTAAAAAGCCCAACAAGCTTGATCACAGCTATCAACATTGTCTTCTAGAAATGAGGTTAATATGCTGCTAATTAGATTTACTCTTGATTGACTCTTCCTAAGCCCCGCCCCCTTTTGCTCTGTGCTCTAATAACACATGCTTGCAAGCTTGGTACTCTTGCTGGGATGCTAATAGTACAAACATAAACAAGTTAAGCAAATTTTCCACCAAAACAAGCTCCCCCTCAACACTTCTTTGCAGCAGCACCCTTATTGGATCCTGGGCTTCGCGCTGCCCAAGACGTTTGTGATTGCTTTAAAGAAATGGAACAAGGCGGGCGTTTTTACCCTGACCTTTCTCCACCACTGAGCGCTGTGGAGAGACATCTCGCTAATGATTGATGCAGATTGGCTAGATAGTTACTTAGCATTTTGCTAACATTAGCTAACTGAAGATTTGATAATATATTATGTTGCTTTTCCAGGCCCCCCAGCAAAGTCTTTTAACAATCTTCAAAATTAGTTTTTCTTTTCAACATAGACACACCGAACACAAAGCATATCTAATGGCTCAATTGGTGCTTTTGTTTCCCTATTTTTATGTCCCTACAGTTAACTCAACTTTTTATGTATCAAATCAAGACCACAAATCTTTCTCTAACCGTAACCACATGCCTACAACAAAAACATCAAAAAGTTTGATGATCCTTTACCTGCTAGGATTGGACAACATTCTACTGATTTGAAGTTCAAAATCAACATTTTGCAACCTGCTAGACATGTTAATTAACAATGTTTCCTCGTTATGCTGATGATAAATGTAATTCATGTGGCATTATGATGCAAATTAGCATGTAAACACAGTTTGGAGGAGACGGGGTCGCTGTGTGGTTGTGATTTGGCTGACAGTGCTGATAACAGACGCAAACAACCCTGCAATTGTCATCACCACTCTAAACTCTGATTGGTGCTTGGAAAATAAGTGACATCACCTTTTTCCCACTGAGCGTCACCGTCACAAACCGCTGAGAAAAGACAAAAATAGAAACGCAGAAATCTCTCATGTGAATGAACCAGCAGCAGCTGTGTGTGTGTGTGTGTTTCAGTAGTAACAAACTCATTGAGAAAATGGCTTTCCAGTCAGTCGCCGGTGTTTTTAAAGTAACTGCACCCAAAGCTTCTTAATTCTCTTCAAACAAACCCTGCTGAGCCAAGGTGATGTACAACATGCTATCGATCCGCGGGGTCACCTCTGTGCTGTTGACCACCGTAGTGTTTGCGTGTCTACCGGCTTCAGATTATCGTCGCCACGTGATGAGGGACATCTGCATGCAGATCAGTGGATGCCTCTAAGCCTCCATTGATTACCAATGGAGCGCGGCACTGTAACAGCTAACAGAATCTGATCACGGCCATCTGATGGTGTTTGTTCACAGGATTGCCTCTGTTTGCTATAATTGCCAATTATGCAGAAAAAAATGACAGCACTACACGGAGATTGCTACTGATTTCAGCATTACTGCTGTAAGTGTATTTAGATAATGCATTCGCCCAGCAGTTCAGGGTATCGATGCGCAGTGATTTGCTGTTCTTCATGGATGTAGACGGTCCTCTGTTTACCCGGGGAAGACTCACAGAAGCCAAGTCCTCCTTATTGATTCATCATGCATCTGTGCTGCAGTTTTTCCATGAATGTCACAGTGAAATTAAGTAATAATATTGCAAACAGGGGACTGATTTTATGGGTTTTTTTTTTAATTAGCAGAGACCAACCAATACTGAACATTTGATCAATATCAAAAATCTGATAACAAAATCTGTTAATGTTGGTCTCTGGAAGACCTGGAATACGTGAATGTGTTTTTTCAATTATGTTTTGAGCATTTTCATGCTTTCGTCAACATTAGAGAGATGACAGGAGATGAGAAATAACAAGCAACAAAGCGGCCTGGCTGGATGAAAATCTGGTTGTGGTGTGATGTGGTGACCAAGCCCCCCAACTGGCACAAATGTTGATAATAAATTGATCATTTAAATCACTTTTCTAAATCAAATATGTCAGAAATGTACTAGTTCCAGCTCCTCAGCTATAATTATGTGCTGGTTTTCTACATCTTCAATAATAGTAAACAGAATATCTTTGGGTTTTTAGACTGTTGATCAGAACAAAAAAAAAAATAAAAAAAAAAAAAT
>JAJHUR010133851.1:441-19373 GCA_027495735.1 Lutjanus campechanus
TTCTTGTTATCCTCAATTAATGATGAGTAATAGGCTGCTTTTGCATTGCAGAGGCCAATTTTATAGGTTTTAAGACTATCTCGCCAAGTTATTCGATTTTCTTCCAAATTTGTGGAACGCCATTTCCTTTCTAGTTTTCGTGATGCCTGCTTTAACTTACAGGTTTCTGAATTATACCAGGGGGCCTGCTTTCTTTGTTTTATAAACGTCTTTTTCAGGGGAGCAATTGAATTAAGCGTAATTTGCAAGGAACCTGCAGCATGATCGACAAGATGATCGATTTGGGAGAAAGTAAATAAAGTGTTATCAGGAATATTTAGGCATGACACTGAGTTAAGAGCTGAGGGAATCTTTTCCTTAAATTTAGCTACAGCACTTTCAGAGAGGCATCTGGTATAATACTTTTTGGGAATTTGAGTGTAGTCCGGTAGTAAGAATTCAAACATTATTAAGAAATGATCCGATAAAACAGGATTTTGTGGGTAAACTATTAGATGGTCAATTTCAATACCATAGGCAAGAGCAAGGTCGAGAGTGTGGCCGAAACAGTGAGTGGGCTTATGTACAATCTGACTGAAACCAATTGAGTCCAGTAATGACATAAATGCAATGCTAAGGCTATCATTATCGACATCTACATGAATATTGAAATCTCCTACAATGATAACTTTGTCTGTTTTAAGGACTAAGCTTGATAAAAACTCTGAGAATTCAGTCAGAAATTCTGAATATGGACCAGGAGCTCGATACACAACAGCAAACATAACTGTTGGATGTGAAATACTCAGAACAAGGCTTTTGAATGAGTTATAATTAAGTTTAGGTTTAGGACTGATAAATAAGGAGGAGTCATAAATAGCTGCGACTCCACCTCCTCTGCCAGAGCCTCGAGGAATATGAGTATTAATATGACTTGGGGGAGTAGCTTCATTTAAGCTAACATATTCATCAGGACCGAGCCAGGTTTTGGTGAGACAGAATAAATCAATATGATAATCAGAGATTAGTTCATTTATTAATACAGCCTTTGATGACAGAGATCTGATATTTAATAGTCCACATTTGATGTTTATATTTTGATGCAGTTTCACATTGGTGGTTTTAATTTTTTTTAGGTTTTTATGGTTTACTCCTTTTCTATTAATTTTTGATATAAATGATTTACATGGTCGGGGGACAGACACCGTTTCTATGTGGTTTTGGGTGGATGACTGCTCTAATGGAAGCACAGAGAGGCGTGTAAGACTGCAACTCTGCGTCCTGGTCTCAACTCTGGCATGTCACGGACTGGGCTGACTAATAAACTTGTCCAGATTTCTAGAAATGAGAGCGGCTCCATCCAAAGTGGGATGAATGCTGTCTCTCCTGATAAGACCAGGTCTTCCCCAGAATGTCCGCCAATTATTTACAAAGCCCACACGTCCTGCTCTAGACACATTTTACACATGTGCCATATTCCTTAATGATGGATTTAACTGAACTCCAGGGACGTTCAGTGACTTGGAATTTTTTTGCATCCATCTCCTGACTTATACTTTTCAATAACTTTTTCTCTGAGTTGTTGGAGTGTTCTTTTGTCTTCATGGTGTAATTGTAGCCACAAATACTGATAAACCAGTGACTGGAGTTTCCAGACACAGATGTCTTTAGACTACTCCAGTTCACTGATTGTGAGACTACAAGCACCAACTGGCTGGACCTCTGTTGAACTATGTCAGTCACTTTAAAGGGGGTGAATATTTATGCCATCACTTATTTTACATGATATATTTTTATTTAATTGACATTACTTTGAAGAAATATGTTTTCACTTTGATATTAAATAAGTTTTTTGGTAAATTTTTATGTCAGAAAAGCCAAATTATATCAACCATGATTCCATTTATAAAAGCAATAAAAAGCGAAAACATCTAAGGATGAATACTTTTCATAGGCACTGTGCATGTGTTGTGACAGTGTGCAAACAGAAACTACTCAGAGTATTAGTTACTTTTTAATTGTTGACATTTAATGAATTATCAATAGCAGCATTCAATCAAATCTTCAGTCTAAATGACTCCTTTTCACTTCTGCTCAGTGCTCACAGTCACCTCTCCAAACTTCATTTTTTTCTGTTTTTTGGTCATTCTGTCCTTATTCAACAAATGAGGTGCAATTACCATGATTTCCATGATTTAACATCCCTATTTCAAACCTGTGCCTGCAGCTGTATATTGGGGGGGTCATCTAAAAAATGCACATGAAAATCAAATCAAAATTACAGCACAGAAAACAAAGTAAGGAGGTTTTGTCCAGCAGGGGGCAGCACAGACTTGCCGACACTGAATGCATGCAGTCATTAGAAGTGCAGGGGACCTGTTCAGGAAGTGTGCAGCCATGTTGGCAGAGGCAGAGGAGGCAAATGCCCCTCCACCCTGTCCCAAGCCCAAATAATGTAATGCTCAGTGATTAAAAAAGAAAAAAAAAGAAAAACAAGTTTAACAATTTTTGAAATCAGTTCTAAATAACACAGGCAAGAATAGGGCAAGTGTGCTGAAAATGTCAGGTTCTTGTAAGAACCCTTATTGCTGTGTCTTGTACAAGCTGGAGACAAAAGCATGAATGAGAGTTTATGCACAAACTCTCATTACACACTATACAAAAGGAATGAACTGATCTTGGTAATACTCCTGACTGGACCAATAGCTGATTTAATGATATTGCTAAAATGTTTACAAAAGTTCAGATCCAAATCAAAGATTACCATCAGATTTCTGGTCTCTTGGGTGCTCTGCAGACCGTGGAAATCTAACTTGTGACTTACACAGTCCCTGTGTGTGCTTTATATTTGTTCAACATTAAGAAAGTACTGGACATACAGGATCTTATGGCTGTAAGTTGTGAGGCGAGGTTTGGTGGACTTATTGACAAATAGATTTGTGTATCATCAGCATAAAAATGGAATGTAATACTGAAGTTGCAGATAACTGCTAACATGTACATACAAAACATTAAAGGGCCAGGAAGAGACCCTTGAGGAACGCCGTGGGTGATATTTTCCCAAGTGATACAAAGAACGTTCACTCAGGTAAGACTTAACCCAGTCCAGACTACCCAGTTCTCTGGCCATTCAATTAATATGGTAAATGGACTGTATTTATATAGCGCTTTTCTAGTCTTCTAGACCACTCAAAGTGCTTTCACATGTCACATTTACCCCATTCACACACACTTTCACACACTAATGACTTCTTCTTCATCAGAACTCATTCACTCACAGTCATACACCGGTGGCGCAGCACCGGGAGCAGTTCGGGGTTCAGTATCTTGCCCAAGGACACTTTGACATGTAGACTAGAGGAGCCAGAAATCGAACCACCAACCCTTCGATTGGGAGACGACCCGCTCTACCACTGAGCCACAGCCACCCCTATATGCTATGATCAACTGTATCAAACACAGCTGAATAGGAGATGATACACCTAAACTCATGTAATTTCATAATGAGAGCTCTGATTGATCACATATTTAGTAAGACAGGGGGCAGAGGGTTCACCTACATGTCAGAAAAACAGAAAGTGAATATAGTGATGCATTGAAGAAATACATTTTTTTATGGAGTGTGTCACAATATCTGTCAATGTAACTTTTGTAGTAAAACATTTGTATAAAAGAATCCAGTTCATATGTGGGTGATAAAGAGTATGAAAAATATCTCAATATCTCTAGCCTGTGAGTTTACCACTTGCATTTTCATTACTCTCCTGAAGAAAATGCACCAGACCCTGAACACAGCCTTAAAGGCCTTGAAGACAGTGGCAATGAAATTTAAATTACAGAAGTTAAATTTAATTAAAAGTATTCAACATGTTGAATGTAGCCTGTTGTGTAGGTGACCTCTAGTCCCTCTATGGAGCAGTTTGTTTACTGTACATGGAGGTTTTGTGTGTGTCGTGCACGGGTGGGCGGGGGTCACATTCAGCAGGTTTGTTGGACATCAGTGAGATAAACATGGTTTATGGGGATACATGTGCACAATCAGTGACAGTGACAGCAATAATTGTGTAAATGAAAAAAGCGAGATACAGAGAGAAGTTCAAACCATGGCTCCTTTATCACCTCGGCACTGACTGTTAACCTGGCTCAGAGTGTTAGGAACTCTGAAGGCTGATTCTAATAAATTCACACTAAAGATGGATACTGTATGAAAAGTTAGTACTCACCCACAGACCTCCAGGACACTGTGATGCTTTGCAGACACTTTATTACACAAATAACATAGTTACTGAAAATAGTACTCTTGCAGCAAAACCAGTGTGTCACAATAAATATCAGATTGCCAACATGTGACTGCAACATCAGAAATGCAATTTCTATGGCATGCCATTAAGGAAATCATTCATTCAAAGTTTACGACAAACTGAGGATTTGGACAGAAACAGAATATCTGATGAAAGAATATTGGATGGAATTTAAGATTACGGAATGAAGGATCGAGCAAATGAAATGAAACCTGAGAATACAGAATGAAACTAATATTCTGATTGGACAAACAGACTCTTCATCCCACCATCTTTGTGTTTCCTCTGTTAGTGAGATGACTGTTGTGAATGAGCTTTTAATGACGGATGTGATTCATTGTTGCCACCAGATTTCATTAAATTCTCTGACTGATGACCGATGAGCAGTGCTGTAGGTTTGAGTGAACACGTTTCCTGCCACATTCTCAGTTTTCCATTCATTCTACTTTCAGATTAGTAACTGATCAAATCAAACGTGATCAATTAGTAATGTCTAATTTTAAGTAAAATCTCAAGCAATGCACTGAATTGTAAGTACAGAAAAGGTGAGCATGAATTGAGGAATGTTAGATTTAATGTTGCCTTACTGATCCAGGAACCTAGTTAATGATTAAGGTGAAAAACATTCAAATGAACTTTTCACTTGAGGAACAGCCTTAATTAAGAAGGATTTAAAGGACCATACCAACTATTTGGCATGTCTTAGCTTGTTTGCTACAAACTGTATACTTTAAATCACAGCTAACCAATTTGTAAACAATGCTGCTGTGTTTTAGAAAATTTGAAATGTTTGCTTCTATTTGTAATTCATCAGTGAACATAAAATATATATACTGTACCATAATTGAGTGCTGACTTTTTAATTATATTGCAATTAAAGTACAGCATGCATCTAAAAATGGAAAGTAACAATATAAGTATATCAGATTTGGAAGTAAGGAGCTAAAAACTGGCAAACAGCCTGATGTGGTTCCTCCTGCATTACAACATGGAAGATGAACGTTTCTCATTTCATGCTGTGTCTTTAAACTGTCTGAAGTTAGTGAGTTTGATGTAGTTACAGTGCTTGAGACTTGGCTGTTGAACAATGTTCGATTGGCATTGTACACAATCTCACTCACACACACACTCACTCACATGCATACATACATAAATATACATATATATGTAATAATATCCATTTTCAATTCACTTGGAAGAGAAATCAACATAGTACAAGCTCAACTAGCAGCAGCTGTTTCATCATGTTTTGTAATGGCAGGTGCTAAAGAAAGGCAGAACACACATGTAAAAAGGCACAAAATTACAAGTGAAATGTTACTGAACTGAAACATGGACCAAACTATTCTGCTGGAATAATAATGCTGTGTGTGTAGCTTCACTACATGGAAGAGATTTATGCAAGAAAGGGTGGTCTTTTTCATTGAAAGTAAACTGTATATACTGTATACTTATATACTATCAGTGCTCTCAAACCATTCACTTTTTTAAATAATTACAAAATTTCAGTAACTTATCATTTACTTGGATATTGAAGTGTCATGAAAAACACTGTGTTAAAGTCCAGTACTGACTCAAATCAAAACACTGAGCAGCGAAATAAATGTCAGCCACTGAGCAGCACTGCTCTGGTTTTCAGGGACCTGTTTTAATGGAGTGGACACAGTGACCAGCATAAAGCTGCAGTTCTTGGGCATCTCTGAGCTCACAGCAGCAAATGTGATGAAATTAGGATGAAAACTAAACAAAAAGAGAGCAGCACAGCTGGTACAATTGACTATGAGACTGAACCTCTGTAGTACAAAATCTATTCCACCATGAAGAAAACATCTGAACATTTCACCAGTGGTGATGACATTTGTCATTTGCAGCAGCACAAAGTGCAGAAGAGCTGGGTGTAGTTAGATAAATCAGAGGGTGTGTCGATAAATAAACACACGCTCATCCAATCACATCAATGTCTCATTGCTCTGAAACAGCTGAGCCAATGACGGTGAAGTATGGCGACAACAGCTGAGTGCTTCCCCAAGAGATTATATTGTTGTTTGGAAGGTGCATGATGTGAACACAGCTGCACAAATCTGCAGCTCGAGGCTGGTGGCGTGGGCTTTTTAAACAATTACTACAGTGACAATGGCAAAATAATTTTAAAAAAGGTGAATAAGTGAAGCTGTTCATAATCACATCAAACCATCTGTCTTAATTCTACTGACTCTCGGGATGTAAATGGCCACATCATGTTGTATGTAATGGCACTTTTGCTAAATGTTGGAAAGGAGTTGATGCACTGATGCATTCATGAGTCCCTCAATAACAGGGAGAATACGACTGATAATACAGACAGAGAATGTGAATGGCCATGTGTATTGGCACTGCAATCTGGTGGATGGCACAATCACAGGCTGCACTCATTAACCCTGCTGCCAACAGATGGCTGCAGAGATTTTATCAACTGAAGGAGGCTTTTATACAATATCAAAGAGCTGTGTATATGAAAGAATATAAGAATTATGCCTACGCAGCTTCACTGACATTTCAGGTGCTTTAAACACATTATACTAAAGTAACTAAAAGTAATTTAAATTCTCTCCATGTTTTTACGTTGTTCTTGTGGGCAGAATCAACAAATTGTGATTCTGAGAAGTTTATTCTGAGCTCAACATCAAAGACTAAACTTCTACCAAAAAAAAGCAGCTTTCTCTGCACTTTCACTTGTTTGCAGCTCTCCTCTCACCTTTGCACTGAGCAAACAGATCAGCAAAGCAAATGTCAGGTCAGGAGCACACTGCAGCGCTGCTTCTGCTGGTAACTGTGCCACCATGAAAACAGAGCCCTTAACATTTTCAAACAGGTTGAACGACAGCAACTAACTGTGAAATAGTTAACCAGTGAAAATAGCCATTTGGTGAGGTGTGGCTCCTTTTGTTATGAATTAAAATAAAAACCCTGCAATTGGGTTCCTCATTTCAAGAACACCCCTAAAACAAGGGAAACTGCATGAATAAGAAGCAGAATTATCTGGTCCACTGGCAGATCTGTTCTTGTTTGAAGGCTGAATGTCCAGGGGATTGTGCTGATAATTTCACTAAACTTAAGTGGGTAAAACAAATCTTTTATAGTGCTATGTGTGAATCATAAGGCTGTATCATGATCACGGGTAAATTAAATAAAGATTAAATAAATTGTTAAAATTCTGCCAAATTATTTTTATATACAGTATATAATTTTTTAAATATATAAACAATACGATTGGCAGCTAACACAACAGTTACACACATGATGAATAACATACATCTTGGCAATGTAAGCAGAAGGTTGGTGGCTGGTCCCAGAGCATCTAAGAGGAGGACTGAGGAGGCGGCAGGGCAGAGTACTCCTCATTCTCCGAGTCACTGCTGTCCTCATCGTTCCTCTCCTGGTCACTGCCTTCAGTACTCAGCTGGTCAAAACCCTGACGGCTGTAACCCTTATGGGAGGCAAAGAAGTTCCCCAGATTCAGACTGCCCACTGCTTTACCTGTGAGAGGAAAAGAACATGTTGATTATCTGCAATTTTCACTAAGACAAATGTTTCCTTCTCAAGAAGATTTTTGGCTAAAATAACCAACCTGATCATACAATGGTATGGAATATTACTACTGGTTACTTGTAATAATTTAGTATTTGCTCGATTCACTGAGTTTTCTGATGGACAGTGAAGCAAACTGTTGTTAAATGTAGCTGCTGTTAGCTAGTTAGCTCAGTTCGCTGTGGTGCCTGGACATTTATGGATGACACTAACCATCACTTTCACCAGTTAAAATGGCAAATGTCACTAGTTGTTTATTAGCTGGTGCTAATTACTTTTAATTCTGAAAGTAAGATTGGTTTCTCACAGATTATTAATGTTCAGATGCAGTTTTCATGATGGTGGAATGGATAACATTACAGAGGTGTTGGTCTTTGCCTGCCTACATATAGATTTCATTTATTACAGTATGTGAGTAATGCTCAATACAACACCAATATTATCCTGTTAAATTTGAGATATGTTGGCCCACTTTTGTATAGAAAAAAACAAAGTCTGCTTTGAAGTTGGGTTTAAAGTATAATACAGTTAAAACTAGAATTAACGGCTCAGCCGACCAGTCAAGTTGCACTTTACATCCATGTCTGTCTAGACTCATATAATACACTGCATGACCCCCCAAAAAATAAGTCACACACTCTTAATAATTGGTCAAACCACCTTTGGCTTTGATTACGGCACACATTCTCCATGGCATCGTTTCAATAAGCTTATGCAGTGTCACATTTATTTCTGTCCAGAGTCCATTAATTCTTCACCAAGATCTTGTATTGATGATGGGAGAGTCAGACCACCGCGTAAAGTCTTCTCCAGCACATCCCAAAGATTCTCAGTAGGGTTAAGGTCTGGACTCTGCGGTGGCCGATCCATGTGTGAAAATGATGTCTCATGCTCCCTGAACCAGTCTTTCACTATTTGAGCCCTGATGAATCCTGGCTTTGTCATCTTGGAATATGTCCGTGTCATCAGGGCAGAAAAAATCCATTGATGTAAAAACCTGCTCATTCAGTATATTCAGGTAGTGAGCAGGCATGATGGGAGCATCACTTCATCTGCCTCTCTTCTTACCCTGATGCCCCCATCACTCTGGACCAGGGTAAACCTGGACTCTTCAGACCACATGACCTTTTTCCATTGCTCCAGAATCCAATCTTGATGCTTCCTTGCAGATGGAAGCCTTTTTTTCTGATTATCCTCACTGATAAGTGGTTTTCTTAAGGCTACACAGCTGTTTAGTCCCTTGAGTTCTCTTCACACTGTGTGTGGAAATGTTCTTACTTTCACTATTAAACATTTTTAACAATCTGATTTCACCAAACGTTTAAGTGATCTCTGATCATGATCATTAAAACATTTTTTTCTGACCACATTTCTTCTTTGAAGATGATGGTTCTCCACTATCCTTCCAGGTTTTAATAATGTGTTGGACAGTTCTTAACACAGTTTTAGTAGTTTCATCAGTTTCCTCAGTTGTTTTCTTTGCTTGATGCAATACAATAATTTGACCCTTCTGAAACAGAGTAACATCTTTTCTATGACCACAGGATATGTCTTCTCACATGGTTGTTTAAGAAATGAGAAGCTCCTCACTGCATCAGTTAGGGTTCAATAACTTCACAGAAACATATTAATCACTGCAGTAATTATCCAAGTTAAATCCAGGTGGTGACTTTTCTTGGCCAGTCAGTTTATATACAGTGACGACTTCAGAGGAACTTTAATGGCCTATTTACACCAGGCGCGGTTGCGCTGCGTTATGGCTGCGCCGCGGCACGCAGAGTAATAGAAACCATTCTAGTCAATGCTCGCTGCTACACCAGAAGCGCTGCGGCGCGTGTCAGCAGCGTCCTAGAAGCGGCTCGGCACTCCGCTCCGCAGAGAATACGCAGCAAGTCTATTTTTGACGGATGGCGCGTCGAGCTGCGCAGATGAGATCGAACCAGACAGGAAGTCCCGACACGAAAAGCATAGTGAATCCGGTCAATTTTCAAAATAAAACACCTCGTGTCGACGACGGATCGTATTTCACTTCATTCATTCAACATTACGCCATACCCAGCGACAACAGGTATGTTTCATAATATTGAGATGATTATATTTTTGTATTAAACAAAGCTCCAAAACTTTGATCCATGACTTTGAAGACTACAGCACAATAAAGAAGGCAATAACAACATTAAACACAATTAAAACATACAGAAAATGAAACCACTTAACTACATAGACTACTTATCCATGATAGAAGCACAAAAATCAAGGGAAAATAACCAAAAAATGACGAAGTAAAGAAGTCAACAACTGCTCACGCTCCGCTTCTGAGACGCTGCTGACACGCTGCTGGTGTAAATTGAAGTCGCGAGCGTAACGGACCAAAGCCGTGGCGCAGCCGTCACGCGGCGTAGCCGTGCCTGGTGTAAATCCCGGATAAGTGTATTTTTGGTGAGGTGGAAGTTATCTCTATATTGACATGTGATTCCAGTGAATAATTTACAGTGAGAAACATGCTGTTGTAACAGGGTCATTTATACAGCAGTAATATGTGCAACAAAGTCAAATATACATTTGTAATACTTAGTGTTATAATTACACAAAATGTGTTCAAGTTGTTATAACCTGACATGCTCAGGCCTCCATAGTCAATATATGGAATGTTTGGGTTTCTGTACCTCTTAGTTCACTTTTGTGGGTCTCCCTCTTATAAAAGGGAGTCTCCCACCTTACCTCTCCCCTTTTGCTGTTGTAAATGGGAAAGATAAGCAACATTGCTCTCATGGTGATTTCTATGTTTTAGCATTGCTAAACTCCGTTTTTAGCTTAAACTTATTGTGTGATATGCTAACATATTCCTGTGTCACTTCATTTGTTTATTTTTTTTATTATTTACCTCTTACTGTCAGGTATATTTCTCTGTGTTTTATTGTACCGTACTGAATGCAACATGGGCCCCTGCCCTTTTGCTGTAGTACTCCATGGGAGAGGGGCTCAAGCTGTATGGTCACAATTGACAGATAATTTTGTTATTTACCTCTTACTGTCACCTGTCAGAAATAAACAGAGATCACCTGGTCTAGGCTCCATCATCACAACACAATGCAGACAACTCTAGAATCCATCGGTTACACTATCTTCACTGATGTCACAGTGAAGTTGACCTTTGACCTTCTGGATATGAAATGTCATCAGCTCATCATATTATCCTATTAGACATTTGTGTGAATTTCTTTCATAATTAGCATATGAATTCTTGAGTTATGGCCAAAAATATGTTTAGAGACGTCACCATGACCTTGAACACTGACCACCAATCAGTTCATCTTTAAACCTAAATGGGTTTTCATACCAATTTTGAAGAAATGCCCTTAAGACTTTCTTGAGATATCAGATTCACAAGAATGGAACAGACAGATGCACAAAAACACAAATGTCTCTGGCATAAAAACTTGCTTGTTCTAAAAAGTACACTTAGTACATACAAGTACATACAAGAAATTCAGTGCCAGAATCAGGCCACAAACAAGAGAGGAGGTGAAGATGCTCTGTTGTTAAAAAGCACAATATAAATAATTATTTTATTTTTAATGTCATAAATGACTCACCTCTTATTTTTCCCAAGATCCCTCCCACTGAGCTGGGTTCAGTTTTCACCTCACATCGGTCTGCAAACAAACAATATTCAATAATATTTAGCTGAAGGCTGACCAAATATTATGAGGACAAAAGACAACAAAGAGCAGAGCAGTGTGTACTGTTGTTAGCATTCTATTAGTTTCTTCTGTTATTTTCATAGAGTAAACGTATGAAGGAAAAATGACCTTTTCAGATGTTTACTTCCATCAACCCCAGTTAAGGTTTTGGATCAACTTTCTCCACAATCCTATCAACCAACACTGACTTTAAAGGACCAGTGTGTAGGATTTAGCAGCAAGGTTGAGAATTGCAACCAACTGAATACACCTCATCTCTGCCTCTCCTTCCAAATGTAGCTTGTATTAACTATGATGGTCATGAAACTCACAAAAAATTTAAAGGACTGTATCAAAAGCCATTAACGTTTGGTTTGATATCTCTTTCCTTTTTTTTTTGTGATACTCTTGGTGTCATCTCTCTCTTTCTTCACCTGCTCTTTCATTCTCTATCTCCTACACTGAGCAAATATTTTCTAAACAGAGATCTTCCACCAATCGTAGTGCTATAACCAGTCCCTCCAGGATTTCGCAGGCTGTCTTTGGGATTGTTGCGGCCTAAAATTTCTGTGATGCATGTTGCAATTAAATTGTGCACACAAGTGAAAATTGCTATGTTCTTGTACAATTCATTAAAAGTTAAAAGTAACCTTGCCAAAAATGCTCATGGTTACAAAATACAACTGGAACAAGTTGTGCACCTGGGGCATATTCTACAAAAAGGCTAAATCTTTTGGGAGCTCAAACTCAGTTAAAACAACAAGCACAAAATTATAAGATAAAGATGGATGGAGCATTGATAAATGTCAATAACAATCACAAACCCTGTCTTCTTTTCAGTACTTGTGACAAGACCAAAAAAATGTTTGGACAAAATTGCAAAGTCATATAGAATTCACAGGGATTGGCTGAACTTGCGTAAAGTGTGGCGATTGCAACATAGCAACTTCCTGGAGGGACTGTAGACCAACTTGTTCCTGCTCTGCAATCGTGATGAGGTTCTCCTTTTTGTGCCCTTAAAGCTGCATGTAGGTCATATCCTCAAATCCCACAAAAGACTCTTCTAAATTAGAAGCCATTGAGGAGTTACATGTTTCAAGTTGAAGTTACCATTAAAACTGACCACTGAAATAGACACGCTGTGTTCTAGAACTGTGCAGAATTCACATGCATGGACAGAAACTAAACTGAAATATTCCAGGAATGAGGGCTATCATTCATTATCCAGTGCTCTCCACAGCATGCTGCTCTCCTCTGTTTGTCCTCTACTCTCACTTCTCTGGCATCTGTTTTCAAACTGGCTCAAATTACTACTGTCTCACTGTCTGTGGAGGCACAGAGAGGGAATTCAGAGAGACATCTTGCTAACATCCTACACTGAAACTGCTTTAGGAAGCAGTATGGGTAGGAGGAACAATTTAAATGTACATGTGAGCATTGTAGTAAGAAGCTTCTTCTGTGCATTGCCCTGTGGCCTTATTGTCATACATACTGTTTTTCCTCCAGCAGATAAAGAGTCCTATGGAGATGACGAGCAGCAGAGGGATGAGCAGCAGGGTGGTGATGATGGCTGGGAGTACACCCTGCTCTCTGTTTGGCTTTGCTGTACTCTTCTTCTCCTTTTCTGCCTCTTCCTGTCGTTGAGGCTGTTGCACCACAGTTTGCTTCTCTTGGACGGCTGCTGTCTTCGTCATGTTGCGCTCTGGCCTCCCCTTACTTTGGACTAACATCTCCATTTCTACACAGAGAGCAATGTTAGGATTAAAAGGGGTTCCACTCCATCATTTCTTTATTTTCACACAGGATGAAGCACAGATGTGCATCACACATGCTGCTGGTGTGTGTTGCTTTGTAGTGTCAACAAATATCGACACCAGTAGCAACAAGCTGGACCTTCAGCAGCAGCCAAAAACTTTATTATCATGATGCATATTCAGTCTGAAATGGTAAAACTCAACAATACTCACCTTCAAGTTCTTGAACCTCAATTCCAGCTTTCTTGACAGAGCGATGTAACTCTGAAATGTCGATGAAAAACATAAAGGTACTTTTAAATGCAGTGGTGGATACAGGTTAATAACACCACAAACTTTAAAGGAGCAATGTACTGCTGTTGCACGTGCAAAAACGAGTTCAGCAATCCAGATAGTGAGTTGGAGCCATAGACTGTATATTAAATAGGTTGTAATCCAGTTTAATATATGATCTAAGGTTGAAGCGAGTCGTTTTCCCCTGCCTGTTCCTCCCCAGACACAGCAGAGACAGGCAGGCTGCAGGGGTTACGCTTGAGTGCAGGATGTGCACACCTTCATAAATTGACAATAACAAGCAGGATGAGTCCTCCACTGTAATTTGATCAGCTGTTTATAACTATCCAGAATGGAAATTTCAAAGGGGAACACCGCATTTGTAGCGTTTACCTCAAGTGAAGTGAGTATTTTAACTTAACATGTTTCCTTGATCTCTGATGACACATTGTGGTCATTTCATGATTTATTACAGTAAATATATTACAGATTACTCCTTTAAAGACAGAACATTTACAGATTTCTATATTCTCAACAATATGTTTGGGGGAAACAGTGAGTCAGAATTTCACTCAAAACATACACACAAGTTAAGATCCTGAACATAAGAACATTTAATCTTTTAAATAAATCATAACTTACTCTCAGCGGTAAACTTGAAGACCGATTTACTGCCTGCATCCCCTACAAAGACACTGCCATCCTTGGTTTCAACTATGTCATGTGGCATTTTAAACTCCTGCAAAAAAAAAAGGAAAATATAGCTCAATGCAAAAGTCTTGGCATCAGAAATAATTAAGTTCCAGCTGAGTATCTTTGTTGCATATCATCCATCCACAAAAATGATGAATGAGGAGTCTTTCAGTGTTTCAGTATAGTATAGAGAGTGAGAGAGTCAGAAACAGAGAACATCTGTGTGTATGTGAGTTTACCTTTTTCTCTGGGTAGAAGGTATCCAAAATATCCTTGGTTGAGTAATTTATTACAAAACCTCTGAGTGGAGATGAGCGATATGGAGAGTCCCCATTTACTGCAAAGATCAAACCATCTGCATACGCATGCATGCACGCACACACACACATACACACACGCACACACACAAATAATTGTTAAGCACTTACAATTACACAGTATAAAGGCAATCCATGACAGTTTTTCATAATAAATGAAAAAAAATAAAACATTCATTATTTTAGCATTTCTAGCTAAGATATCCTGACTTTTTTTAGTATTGGCAAGCTCCAAAACACTGGATCCTACAATTCCCATAATGCTTTTCAACAGCATCTTTTGTTAGACCCTTTCTGCCTATGTTACACCTCCGGTTTGTAACATATAACATTTAACTCTTATAAACTGTCTGAAGCCAATATAACCCTGATTACATCATTATGACATCATCAGGGTTATTTTCCCAGACTTAACAAAACTCCTTCACACACCTGGAAGACATTACAGTATACAACTTTTGATGATGATGTGTAAAGTTGGTGGAGTGCCCCTTTAATTTTTCATTAGAACTGAAGTGAGACTAAACAGGAAAATAATGTAAAGTTTACCTAATGGGAAGATAAAACACAACATTTAAACTGTTTCATAGCTACAGTTTGGTATTATACCTGGGCAACAAAAGAAAAAGTGAGATTCAGGGATGTGATCTGCTCAGTCAGTGAACTCACCTCCAACAGGACTGTAAGTGATGGCAAACACTTCCCCTCCAAACTCCTCCTTCTTGATTTCCTTGACGAACTCTCCGGTTTCAGCTATGAAGCACTGGATGCGTCCGTTCTCCCTGTCAGCCACACAGACTTCCTGTTTGTCAGGAAGGAAAACCAGGCTGTGGGGAACCCGGAATGGTATACGCCTCCTCCTGTCTGATGAGCCTTCAGTGAGGAAAATATAACATGATGGCTGAATATGTGCAGATTGTGTCCACTGGTGGCAGTGATGTGTGAGCCTACTGAATTATCGCATCGCATCATTGGTTTTAATGGTCAATATTAGCAATTATAGCTTACACATACTATACAATTTAGAAAAATTCCCAGAAATCTAAATGGTAGCACTCTTTGCAAGAAGCTGAGTGAAAAAGTACTACACAGCTAAAAAAAAACCTGAATGTTGTATATTCTTTTGTAAAAGAGCAACCCTGTCGTTATCACTGTAATTGGGTGTTGTCCTGTTCATATTCATTGATACATTTTCAAATCCTACACATAGGGCCGTTAACAATATATGCATAAAGAGAAAAAATAATGGAAACAAAAACACTGGAATAACATTTCCAACACAACATGTCCTGCAGAAATATAATTTGAACATTTTCATTCACTGACTTTACTGGAAGTGAAACTGAATGTTTGTATTACATAAAAACAGCATTAATTTTGTTTACAGAACACTGAAAAGGCCCACTGTCAAACAAGACCTGCTTTAAAACCCATAAGTGCAGGTCTCTGTGTGTGTAGAGTTAGACTCCTACCTGCGCCCCACTCTGACAGGTATTTGCCATCAGCAGAGAATTTGACTATCCTGGCGTTGCAGTAGCCATCAGACACAAAGATGTTCCCAGTCTGAGTGTCCACAGCCACATCAGTGGGCTGGCAGAAGTGGTAGTTGTCACTTCCTGGTGTGAAAGCCTCTCCTAGTGCAAACAACGTTGTGTCTCTGCCGTCACTGCTCACTTTCAACACCTGAGAACAGAGAGAGGTCTCTTCATGGTTGCATCATGTTGTAATGGATTTAAGTTGTGTACTGAATCTTAATCTGCTCTGAATACTTCTGCAGTGAGTGCATCTGACCTGCTGCTTACAACTGACTTACAACAATTAAATGGTTTTAATGGTGTAAATGATTAGTTCATCATTAACAGACCATCATCCAAAGTTGATTTTATAGTGCCACTTATTATCAAACACTCAGTTACAGTTCTGCTACCTGCAGCAGCTTACCTGATGAAGAGCCACATCAGTGACCCAGTAATTATTCTCCTTGTCTGTAGTTATTCCATGAGGCAAATAAAACCTGCAACATCAGACAAAAACATCATTTCAAGACAGTTTTCTCTGTGGTTGCAATGCAGAATGTCTCTGTACATACTTAGCATTTATAACAAGTAAAGATAAAGCACACAAGAACTTACATGTTTCTGCCAGAAGCCTTCAGGATGCTGCCTTTGGCTGGATCCACAACCAAAATAGTGGACTGCTGAATAGGACCAAGGGACCTTTGCTGGTATCTGAACTGGTTGTTAAAAGAGCTGCAAAAAAACAAACAAAAAAGAGCTGATTTAATGTAATTAATTTGTAATTGAGTGTTCTTCCTTAAATCCACCCAGATGTCATCCATGTCATAATAATTACACTTATGGGTAAATGCTGTTAACTGCTCTGCCATCCGCTGACCATCAGCTGACTGTCAGAGGCAAGCAAAGCTCACAGGTATGGAAGCATAGTTCACTAATGACTGAAGAGCATGGGCTGAAGTTACATTAGGGGGAGACCAAGGTATATAGACAACCACTTTCTGGGTTAAGCCTACAAGCCTTACCAGACACAATGTCTGCCCACTCATTCTCCTCGGGACACAATGTCGCCGCCCCAAGACCTTGGACTGGTTCAGCAGTAAAGTTTTTTTTTCTTTTTTTGGTCTAAATGTTTTCACCCATTGTTAGAGAGCCCCTCCATTGAGAATCCTGTGTTAACCTTGTTAACACGTCCATGTGGTGTTATCCATGTGTTCCAAGACATATCAGGAGAGAAATAAGCAGTAAACACCATGTCTGAGCATTTCTTCCTTTGAAACTACAGTGAACAAAGGTAGTCTCAAAAAAACAGATTCAGTCAGACTGGGTATATGATGTCATAAACCTAAGGAACCAATCCTGTTAATCGAGGGGGTGATTCTATACATATCATTATAGCAGCGATGCCCAGCCCACAGGAAAATCCGGATGTAGCTAGTTACCATAATTAGCATGCAAAACAGAGATTACATTGTTTAAAATGTGACTGGAGGTGAACAATGCAGGCTGAGAGATTGTCCTCAGTCTCTATTGAATGAAGCCTTTAGAGACTCACTTGTCAAATGCATAATTTCAAATAATGTAATAATATGCACTGAAAGCTGATTATGGATGGAAAACAATCTATTTTAAAGTTTCAAAAGATTGCCTTAGAGTTCCAGGGACATTTTGTGTCTCTGTCACTCTATCAATGGGGACAGGGAAGATTGCTGATCGCTGGTAAATTTTGTTTTGCATTTTGCTTGCAAAGTACTGAGTCTAATGTCAGATGCAAATGTCAGCTCAGTAACTGACAATATGGAGATGAATTATGACAACTGATCCAGATCATCTCTTTAGTTGCTCTGACAGCATGAGTGCAACAGTGCACAGCTGCTCAGCTACTTTCTATGAGCAAATATTATGAAGCTTTGGCCTGAAAATGACACCTATGGATGGACAGCTGAAACAGGTGGCGGGAGTGAGCTTTCCAGATTACACATTACATTATACTTAAAACATCATATACTGTACAACACGAAGACTTAATTATACAGTATAAGAGGACTGAAAGTGACTTACTCTGCCCCCCAGTGGTGGTCACCTCTGTGGAAAATGACCAAGTTAGAATCTGTGTCGAGGGCAAGTCCGGACACCTGACCCAGCTGCAGTGAACTCTGCGGCCATGCTGAGACTTGCTCCAAATGGTAGTCTACAGAAACAGACACACACAGTGACACACATGAGTTAAGGTATTCTTAACAAAGTGGCAAAGATGATCACTGGCATTTTGTAACTGCTAATGAAAGAGCCTTCGCATAGATCAGTTTGCGTTCAGTTTCCTACAAAATTGGATTAATGGATTAAAGTTAAAGTAAAGATATGGAAGAAACTGAAAGAAAATAAAACTAAGGAAGAAACAAAACTAAAACAGATGACATTTACCATAATTTAAGAGGGTATAGTGGAGGAGTCATTAATAATGTTTTACCAAGTGGTCAAAGGAAATCACAGATATACTAATCGAATCGAGAGGGCAAAATCAGTGATTCACCTAGTGTATTTTTTTTCTCTCCCCGCCTGCCTATTTGAAGCTCCAGCCGTGTGTCTGAAGTCTGTTTGAAAAACACGTCACACTTGATACCATATAGATTATTGCTTTAGAGAAGAATTTGAAAATGTAAATGGCAATTGTCAGGGCATAAAACCAATGCTGTGTTGATCTTCACAACTCCAGACCCGTAATCAATAATCGCTAATAATCATGTTCACTTCAAGTGTTCCTGCAGAGCAGTTGTCCTGCTGTGATCAGACATGTCCAGTTTGCACATCTTACAGAGCACCACATTGTTGGGTCTGCAAGCTTTTCTAG